>OY720450.1:70891208-70903708 GCA_963082715.1 Harpalus rubripes
AATGGTAAAATTATACATTTATGAAACATGGTACCGGTTAAAATAGTTGCAACCGAAGCGCACCAACGCAACTGTGGTTTTTCCTCGGTTCTCTTGATAACATCTTCTGTCCTTTTTCATAATTTATATATTAAAGGTTAGTGCGGTTAGAAAATATTTATTAACTAGTTAATGGTTGCATATGTTTGCTAAGGGTCTGTATTCTACGTATTTTAATTTTACACTCCATAATTTAGGATTTTGAAAGGCGATATAGACGAATTTTTTTACAGAACATTTAAGTTTATCGCGAAAATAACCGAACTGTTTCAATAATAATAGTCACGTGACTAGAACCAGTCTCTAACCGAAACCAAGGTTTTGGTTATTATATTTTATTTTTGGAATGTACCTTTAAGGTGCATTCACAAATGAAAATTAGGTTTATGGATTTTGTTAGATTTAAGTAAATCATTCATAAATGCAAGTTTAATTTAACTCTAATTTAGATTTCATTATACTGACATCTATGTAAATGCTTCAAAAACAAATTAAAATATCGGGAGAGCAAAACTAAATAGATATCCGTGTGCTTGGCATTATTGGTTATATTTCAACAATTAAATTTTGACAGTTCTTTGTTCTTCTCGCATTTATTTAAAAAGCTGATTCCACCAAGTGAATACTAAAGATGGGTGTATATATTCATATCGTTTCAGATTCGTTCTCATTGGTGAAGTTTGTGACGTCAATCTAAATCATAAACCTAAAGTTTTGACCTTGTAATGCTTGGCTTTATGATTTGGATTAGAGGCTAAATTTTGAAGTGTGAATGGAGTCATTACATAATATGCGGCCAAAGTCTTTAAATCTAAAGTATAAACCATAAATCTAAACCTAATTTTCATTTGTGAATGTACCTTTATTGTTCATTCCATGAATAAAGTCCTTGTATAATTTGTGAAATATGTATTATTTTGCATAATCTATGAAAAGTGCACAGCGGTTTCTGCATGTTTTGTGTAGCCAGTTGTTATCTTTAATTGTGTTTTCCAATATGTAATGACCAAAAAGAGAGGTGCACAGTTAGATGTTATAGTAGTCGTAATTACAAAATTTCAACTTTCTACGGCTTACCGTTTTTGAGTTATCTGAGTACAGACGTCACGACGAAATTAGTCAAAATGGATTCAGAGATAGTAAAAATGGATATTTTCGTTGAAATCTGAAAACTGAAATTTTTCGCGATTACAGTACTTCCTTTGCTATGCACAAGGAAGTAAAAATCAAAACAAGTCTTGGACTGCCAAAAAATGCTGTTATTATCCTAAGAAGTTGCTTGTATGGGAACAGCACTGCTGCTGCTATGCCTATATGATATGGCGAGAACAAACTGACCATACCATAAATTGTTACTTTTGCTGTACCAAAATTTTCAAAATATGACGTCCTTGAAGTAATTTCTTTCAACATAACAGTTATAACTTTAATACAAAAATAAATTATATGCAAATATGTAATAAATAGTGAAGATAAAATAAAAAGTTAAAACATGCTTGTCCTGTGTAATTAGTATGTCTGTCCGAATTCTTTGCATGTGAAGTATACTTACAAATTAATATAAAAATATTTATTATAGGTATGTTTTCTGCTGTCATGATCAGTAAAAGAAAGGCACGTTCCTTTACTGAAAACAACGATCCTTCACCTTTACCTGCGTACATTCACCCTTAAATTAAAATCAAATTATCGAAAATTTACAAAACTTTATCGCTTAAATCTTAACTCTGCCTGCTACGTATCTTAGCCGTCTGTTCGAATCAATCATGTGACGAATGACTCCAGTGATGCTGTTGCCCTCTCATATACCCTTTGACCTCGAAAAGGACCACGTACATAAATTGTAGTGGAGATCGAGTGGTCAAATGACAAGGTTTATAAACAAAAAATATGGTTCGGTAAGTTTCAGATAGCTTGAGGTATCGTATACGATTTCAAGATTATTGGGACATGACAGGCAAAAACATACGTCGTTAGTTATTCGCAAAGATTTTCTTAAGAAAAAATTAGAAATGTTTACTGAAAATTAAAAGATGAAAGAAATTGGTTTTGCAAACAACTATAATTTTATGTTGATAAATTCCAACGACTAGTTTTTAACCAATCATGATGCAAAACACTTGAAAATTCAACCAATGGGAATAGTATTAAACTGATAAAACTCCGTTACCCCGATAAATTTCTGCTACCAAGTAAATAAACAGTTGTTATAGTTTATAACTGTCTTTGGAATTTATCTCATCAAATACTATACGACCTCTCTGATTTTCTCAGAGAAACTTTTATTTTTAAGCACTCATTCTTTTTGCTTTTAAGCAAAATAACTTAAGCTAACTGACATTAAAACCCCTCCTCCATCGGAGTCGGGATTTACCATACAGTTTGCTTTTGTAAAAAATTCATGCAAAATAAAGATTTATCGAAAAAATCAGGAGTTCTTGTATTATTACTTCTGTTAAATATTCGCATGGTTTGTTATTTCTATGTATATATATATATATATATATATATATATATATATATATATATATATATATATATATATATATATATATATATATATATATATATATATATATATATATATATATATTTAATTTAACGTTAATTACCTTCCGTCATACCTTTAGGTAAGGAAGGTATTGTTTTTAGGCAAAAAATTCGATGATGTGTTTTTAATGAATAAGCACGTTTTAGAGTTCCTAGAATACGATTTTACTATTTTTGCCACGATGTGCGTGTGTGTGTGCGTGGGTGCGTGCGTGCGTGCGTGTGTGTGTGTGTTTGTGTGTGTGTGTGTGTGTGTGTGTGTGTGTGTTTATGTGTGTGTGTGTGTGTGTGCGCGCGCGTGTGTGAGTGTGTGTGTGCGTGCGTGCGTGCGTGCGTGTGTGTATGTGACGCATTTTTCTCCGTCGATGACTCCAACACTACAACTCTAAAAATTATAATTCTTTCGTATTCCTCTTCGTTACATCCATATGAAGAGCTGATTAGATTTTGGTTATAATTGGGCGACCGGAAGTATCCTCATTTGAAGATTTTAACAGGTTTTCTTCAAAAACCGCTGTTAAATATAATTTTTTCACATTTAATGGTATTATAAATATTAAAGAATATTGTTATGGTTATTGAGTTAAGAAATAATGAAGAAATTAAATTTCATAAAGCAGCCAGCTATGCAATAACACTGGAAACAGCTAATATAAATAACTCTGATAGACAGATGTCAATGTAAAGTGCGATTGACATAGTATGTTTCTGTTATAATTTTACTGCAAATATAGAATCCATTCTAAGAATCTTTCTATATGGAATTTGTACAAAATACATAGAACTGAGGGAAGGTAATGTACTAGATATATAAAATATTTCGCAAGAAACTGTTGTTGAATATGAACTTTTTCTTTCGCTATTCTATAAGCAATCCTTGATGATTGTGTTTTCACTTGTCCACACTTTTCGATTGATTGATTGTCAAGTTTTGAATATTTTCATGTATTTTGTAAAATAAAAAGATTATTTTACGTATTAAATATATGTCTTCAGTAGAATAATTATTCTTCCACAGAGAGAAATTCATTAACTGTCTATATGGAATTTGTATAAAATACATAGAACTGACGGAAGGTAATATGCTGGCCACATCAGATTTTTTTTTAAAAAAGTGTTCCGAGAGAGAGAGGGAGAAATTGAGGTTAAGAAATCTGCTTTATTATAATTTTAAAACTGGGAATAATGACACACGAAATAAAATCAGAAGGTTTAATTATACCTGGATTATACAACAATAGGAGAACAATTTTTACATTTCATAGAATCCAACCCGGAGGAGGAGGAGTTCAAAAAAAATATATCATCACGGCTAATTACCCATTGCTGGGTGTGCCAATCTGCTTTGTACACAGATATCGGTAATGATGAAATATTTGCACCGTGCGGGCGCTTACCAGGCGTCACCTCACAGGCACTCATAGCTGACGTAGAGAGTGCACCACAGGGGTCAATTTTGTGTCATTTAAAATTGTAAATATTTGGCGTCGGTCCGGATCGAACCCGGTTTTCCCAAATTCGCGTCCTGACACTCAGGCACGCGGCCACGAGACCAGGAGGAGTTCATATTTGTGAAAATCTGTGTACCTATCCAACATACATACATACATGGGGTCTCGTGGCCGCGTGCCTGAACGACTGGTCGCGAATCTGGGGAACCGGGTTCGATCCCGATCGATGCCAAATATTTCGAACTTTAAATGGCACTAAATTGATCCTTGTGGTGCACTCTCCATGACAGCAATGAGGTGACGCTTGGTAAACGCCCGCACTGTACAATTATGTCATCATCATTACCGATATCTGCGTAAAAAGCAGATTGACACACCCAGCAATTGGTAATATACCGTGATGATATATTTATTTATTTATTTACATACATACTTTTTTCCCGATGCCGATGTTAATGGGAAAACTATAAATATTTGTTCATTCCCAATCAATTTAACATAATTGAAACAATTACAAATTGTAAATTTCTGTTTATTTGAATGAACATTGAAACACATTAACAAATAATACGAGTATACTAGTTATTATCCAAATTTGAATAACTTTCAAATTAACATCCAATTTTCACTCCATTAAATGAGAACGCATGAGTGCGTTATGCGACCGGGTGGGATTCGATGGCATCCGGAGTCAACCTTTTTATTTCTAATTTTCAAACCGCACAAAAGGTTTGAATGTCAGAGACTTAGACGGTTAGTTGTTCTAGTAGATAAGTAAGATGATCCATATTTTATTGCCTTCATTAAGATATACAGGCAAAGGGATGCACATTATCTAGTTACCCACATGTTCTCCCTAGACAATTTGAGATTTCTCTACGACTAACCCGGCCTCCTTTGACGACTTCCGTTTTCGCCGCAGTATGTTAATGACGTCTTACAAGTTGTAGTTCGTAAGCTTTGAATTTAAAGACATGCCTGTTTATTTTCATTTGAGATTATTAAGTGTAAAGCTAAGGGGTTGCTTTGGCTCAGTTAAAATCGAATAATGCTGATGGCATAATTCTACACCAGTTGCAGTTGTACGATAATATCAATAAATTAAATTGTTATAATAAATCACCCATTATCAATTGGGGCTCTATTACACAGACCGTGTCATAACGAAGCACACTTTAATTGTACGAAGTCTGTTAGAAAAGTATCCGACCTTATTACCTTCCGTCACCTTTAGGTAAGGAAGGTATTGTCTTTGGTCAAATAATTCGGTGGTGAGTTTTTGATGAATAAGCACGTTTTAGGGTCCCTAGAATACGAATTTACTATTTTTACGATGATGTATGTGTGTGTGTGTGTGTGTGTGTGTGTATGGGCGCGCGTGCGTGTGTGTGTATGTATGTATGTATGTATGTGTGCGTGGGGGTGTGTGTGTGTGTGTGTGTGACAAAATTTTCTAATGCGATAACTCTAATACTACAATTCCAAAAATTATAAATCTTTCGTATTCGTCTTCGTAATATCCATGTGAAAAGCTGATTAGTATGCTTCTTTCAAAGAAGACAATGTGTATCCGGAGTGAAACATTGATTTAAATCTCCTACTTCAGCGACATTCCATACCATCATTAATTTCTAGGCGAGAAAATTCTTGTGCCAGGTTTCTATGGATGCTGCTCCATAATCAAATAGATGCTCCTTTCCTTCTCTCTCGTGTGTCCTTCCATGTACCACGACTGGCATCAAGGCATTCCACGTCTTTTCATCTTCCAACTGCCCGTACGGATGTTTTGCTGCGATCTCCACTTTATTTAATGTGTAAACATGCTGATTTATTAATCGAGGACATTTTTGTTTAATTTGTATTTCCAGTTTATGTAAATACACATTTAATCGCCTGTACCTATTATTCTCAATTTTCTTATTAGTATTAATATTTTATTCATTATATGTGTATCATTATTTTGCATTTATTTGCATTATTATTGTATTTTACCCTGTAATTGGAGTACTGTTGGGTAATAAACTAATATTATTATTATTATTATTATTATTATTATTATTATTAGATTTTGGTTATAATTGGTCAACCGGAAGTACCCTCATTTGAAGAGTTTAACAGTTTTTAATTAAATATTATATATTAGCTGCTATGCTATAACTCTGGAAACAGCTGCTATATTAAGAAAATTCTGAGTGAAAGGTATCAGTGTCAAGTGCAGTTGACAGTATGTTTGTGTTATAATTTTGCTGGAAATATAGGATCTTTTGCTAGAAACTTTCTGTATGGAATTTGTATAAAATATATACAACTGCCTTAAGGTAATGTACAAGAAATATAATCTTTTGCAAGGAACTTTCTGTATGACATTTATACAAAATACATAGAACTGACGGAAAGCTGGCCATATCAGATTTTTTTTTCGAATACCTGATGGATTTGAATCAATCGCGATTACATGATTGCAAAAATAATTGAGTTTAAATTAAAACGAAACAAATATTTGTTAATAACTTTATATATAGTGTTTTATTTTAATTCCATCCTAAATAATTCAAATTGACAGATAGCAAGTTTTGTTTTTCATACATCGCCTACTGAAAAATAACTAAAAAATCAATTTCAATTAGATTTTTCTCAATATTTTTATTATGTAAGGATATAAAACTATTACATGGTTGAATTCAGAAAAAAATACGCTATCGAATAGGCATAAAAAATTAGTATAATCCCATTTGAAAAAATATAACTTTGTGATGTTACTTGAGAACCACTAGTTTATAAAAATATTTTCTTCTCTAACGGAATGTCCCCCTTGGTCTTTATTCTGTAGTATTTTTTTTTGTAACTATAATAATAAAGAAAATAATGGCGGTGGTCGGTTTTTGTGTTACACCCTGTAGGTGTATGATTCATATGAAGATGCATACAATTCGTTTGAATGGAGCTGTGTGCGTTAGGTAACAGGTTGTGATTCGAGCGGCACAGGTTCTATACTGACTGACATCAAATTGAAAATATTTTTAATTTTCAAATAGCACAAAAATTACATATGTAGAACTCTCTCCGTCAGTATTTATCTCCAAATAAAATGTAGATTGGCATCTCCAGCAATGTGTAATAAATTTTTGTAATCAAATGATTCAAAATATTTATGTAAAAATCCTAAACCATCTGATTCAGAGATATCTAATTAAAATCCAAAAAATAACCAGCTATATTATTTTGTTTACCGACTCTTGTGAATAATTAATTGAAAGTAATATTTTATCTTTTTTGATGATTAATGAATTAACCAGGATTAAGCAATTTTTATATCAAGCGCGTTTGGTAGACAGCTGTTCGTTGTTGATTTATCTTTAAGAGAATTCTCGTTAAATCTGTCAGATTTGCTGACGTCATCGATAATCCGAATTAATTAAGCAAACATGATTTAAAACAAAACCCTCGCATTGTTTTTTCGCATTGTACTGCTTTCGTGATATCTAAATATCTTTGAAGAACCCTAATAATTACTTTAGATTATTAAGAATCAATGCCATATCCATAGGTGTTTTGCACATTAACCCTATAACTGCGGCTGAGAGGCTCAATTTTAAATTTCATTTATCTTTTAAACTACACTGAGAAAAAGATATACCTAATTACGTGAACTGTAAATTTATTTGTTACAAATAAATCCTAAGCTTGAATAGATCTAAATATATCTACAATTGAAGCAATAATAATTTATTTGAAGCATTTATTTGTCTCAAATAAATATATATTGAGATCAATTATATCTTCTATTTTATGAGAACTATGCATTTATTTACGTTAAGAATTATTTTAATTGCGCTAAATTTATTTCATTATTATTGGATATATAATAATTTATTTGAACCAAATTTAACTTCCTACCTCCCATAACCTGTCCACTCTAAATAGATTAAAATTAAAGGAAAATAATTAAATAAAGACTAGTAAATTTAATTTATTCATACGTCATATTTTTATTAACACACAAATTACATCCTTAAGTATATAAATGTACATATAATAAAAAATCATAAAATTATAAACACACAATCTGTACAGGTACCGACGCATCTGCCTTGGCATAAAAGATACACTGAAAAATGCAAAGCAAATATCCGAAACTCCATTCAAGTAGTATATTTTTCACTGTTTCGTCACTCATATTCACTACTTTTTAGCACACGAATGAATAACAAATCGCCGGAAATGAACACTGTCAGAAATGAGCACCACCATAAACCTAGATGCAACGTACAACAAATGAACAAGTTCGTACAAGTCCCTTCACTTAATATCGTCATTTGAAATATCATTTTGCCACAAATAATATTTATTTGTGATATAGATTCATACAATAATAACTATTTTTCATTGTAATGAATAAAAAGTTTACACAAATATATTATGAAATTAATTCTAAACAATTACATATTTGTAAGAAACAAATAAATATTTCAGAAAATTATAAATTTATTTATAAAAAATCTCAATTTAAAATACTAAACATAAATATATTAGTTTATTTGAGAAAATTAAATTAAATTTAAATGAAATAAATGATGGCCAAATAAATAATATAACTGAATGAATAAAATACAATTCATATTAAAGATTAAACTGTATTCGTTGCAAGGTTGCAATAATTGAATGAATGAAGTACTCCTTAATTATGAATATTTATTTGCTAAAAACCAGTCATTTCTCTCAGTGTATAACTTTTGTGTTTGTGACTACTTTTTCTAAAATATATTACTCATAGAAAAGGGCGTTTGCCAAGGAGGGGTCTTTGAGGCCCATATACTCGTATTGTTGTTTTTTTTTATATTTTCAAGTGAAAACTTGTCTCTTATCTCTGTTTTTATATATTTGCTTTCAGTAGTTGGAAGCTGCATATCACATAAGTAACGCGCAATCATTGCTTCATATTTCTTCGTTTCTCTAAGATCGTAGTTCGTTTTGTTCGTAGTTAAGACGTTGTATCTTCTAAAAATGTTTCCCAAAAGAGACCTTATTAACGAAAAGTTACTAAAATACATTCTCGAGAACGATACTTATTCAAATGTATGAAAAAAATAATTTCAGTCTACCGAAGTAGTGAAAGAGCAGGACGCGACCCAAGGTCATAGTAATGATGTGGAGCCCTCTAAGAATATAAAAGAACATTATAGATGCTTCTGTTGAATCAGATTTATTATTTTCCAATAACGGAAATGAAATTTAGGCAGCGGCTCTTGTCTCTGTATCTTCGCGCTTTATGTTTGGAACCTGTGAAGACGAAATGTATTGCTTCATTTTTTATATTTCATCAAATGGACCTGAATGGCCAACCAATGGCAAATGTATACAGTAAATTCCAGCAAGCGTAGGGTTAAGCATCAGCGCCTCTACAGGCTACTTTGGCATTCTTCAGAAGTATCAATTTTGTTTATATGTGTCTTGTATTGGGACCCGCAGAATAACATGCGACATCAGCTACTAAGTTTAGCCCGATAGTTTCAACCCGGTTGAAATTTGACCGTTTATCTTGCTGCTGTTATAGCGGGTCGAGTGAACCCGAACGAAAGCGTTGCCGAAATATCAATTTGTTTGGTTATGTTTAATTGATTTTTGCGACGAATATAATCGAAAATGGCACAAGAACAAGTAATGACATTACGCACATATTTTTAAAATAAAAGGTTACGAATGAAAAATACAACACGAAGTTTTGACTGGTGGGAAAACATTGTACTACAATTTACAAATTCAGATTGGATAGAAAATTTTAGAGTCTCTAAAAGCACTTTTAATTATATTTACGAGGAACTGAATACTAAATTCAAACCAAAATATAATTTTTAAGCGACCCTTCTAAAATGTAAGTTGTAAGTTTTGTAATAGCAAAATAAAGAGTCAGGCGTTTAGCCTGTCAACAGTCCTTGTTCGGGCGCCATTTTGTGAGGGCAAAATGGTCAGTCTGTCAACTTTACTCGACGTTCTCTTCAGTTCTCCTTGCTGTCAAAACGGGTTCCTCGGGCGCCAATCGATCGGACGATAACACAACAAAGGAGAGGTGAAGGACGTTATTATAGCGTCGCTGAAAAGAGTGGCTTAGTGGAGACAGATCTCGGTTTTTGATAATGAAATCATAATGAATTTTAATATTTTATTAAAATACATATATTAAAACGATAATAATAACAAACAAATGAAAGTGGCAATCGTTAGCCTACTATAGGATACTGCAAATGAATCAGCGGTACTTGCAGGATTTGTTTATTAAGAGAAACGGTCAACAATGAACGGGCAACAATGGCACACACCAAAGTTGAGAAAAGCAAAACGGTAACAGTGTTGTCACTTGACAACACTCATCAACAGTCGTGATTTCGAAACGGAACCGTGTTGACACACACGAACACTCATCGATAATCGCGATTACAGCAAACAGTGGTAAACCCCACTAGCTTTAACATCCGGCTACGGCGGTGTCCGTAGCCGTACGATGCACCTTCTGCACTCCCTCACGAGCTGACGGCTCACACCAACAGCACTGAGTCAGAGGCAGCCAAGGTCCGACACTTGCTCGCCCGGCACTCACCAGGTTCGCGGAAGACGGCACACACCGTCTCCCCGAGAGAGCAATCACTCTCTCTGAATAAAACTATCGTTTGAGCCCGTATTTATACCCCGAAAAACCGTTAAAAATACGAAAATAAGTTTAAACAAGATTCTAATCATCCTGCAAATATTTGCTATTTTAAATTAAAAATATAATTTAGTTAATCACTTGGGAATTAGTAGTACACTTGAATAGGAATTAGCATGAATTAGCTAGGAATTAATATGGAATTAGAGGAATTAACACGGAATTAGAGGAATTCCCTGGGAATTGGTTGGGAATTGAAGGAATTACCCAGGAAATAACTAGAATTGTAGAGGAATTCACTAAAATACTAAATTTATTTTAGTACAATAAGTTATAGATATTTTTACATTTTTCACATTTTTTAACCCGCTCTTTTTGTAATTTAGTATTTTTATCGAAGGGATTTACTATATATCATGTAAGTAGGAATATGAAATTAATTTCCAAATTTAATACAATAAAATTGAGTGGAGAAAAATGTTTGTCTTGAGGGAATTCTTGAGGCATCCAAACAAATACTTATGAAGATGGTGATGAAATAAATTTTGATGATATTGAGGTAAAAAAATATAAAGAATTTAATTTATCGTATGGCATATACATATAATAAAAGTTTTTTCCAATTATCTCGAGATTTCTTAAATGTATTTAGTCAACAATTTTAATTTCATAAAGAAATGAAAACCAGTTTGCATTTATTAAATTCTATAAATTCATTTTGTTTCTACTCTTCAATTAACAACTCAATTAAAAAACCACAATCTTTCTATTCCGTAATTATTAGCCCTTTGTAAAGTCTGGAATTCTTTGTAAGATTTTAATTGCATATTGGGGAAAATCTTTTGTTCTAATTAATCCTGTAATTCTATTATTTCAAAACCGACTACTGAGAATAAATACATAATGAACTAGCGACCTTTTCTGTCCATTGGTTCAGATTAACGCCCTTCAATGATCAAAGGGAGGTAATTGGTGTTTTGTGTGTTGTTGTTTGACATTAATGTGTAAATGCCCTCGCCCTATATGTTATCGCGGTTTCGCATATATACGGTCAAGGATGCAGAAGAAATAAAAAAGCAAAATCCATTAATATTTCATCCTTTATTTAACCCTTAACATGCGCGCGGGAGCTCTGAGTCCTCCGATTTTACAAAATGTATATATTTTTTTCTTCTATTTTAAATCGCCCATACCGTTATATAATTTATGTAAACTATGTCAGTGTCAGTTATTTTCTATTCCATTTCTATTTCACAGAAATGATTTTTACCTCCCGCAACCCTTGGTAAGTGAGGTATAGGGATCGTGATAAAAATCGCATATCGAAATTTTGGTAAATGACCACGTTTTAAGGTCCCTAGAAGGTTTACAGATTGATTTGAAAACAGTTTCGACGCTTGCGCATTTGGCCGATGTAAGTGACAAATCCTCTTCACTCCAAATTCTTCGTTTTGCTATTATTCCAATTATTTTTTCTACTTTGTACCACTACGCACTAAAACTATACAACTGTCAGTTTATTTGTAGGTTAGTAACACCAAGAACACACAGCGACAGAAACATTATACTATGTACGCATGCGCAATATCGAAACTGAATTTTAAATGTTTGCATTAGTAGTTTTGAAACTAGTGTTCAAGTCAAACCCATGAATTTTAGTTTTGGTTTGAGATAACTCAAAACCGTTTTGACACTGTATACATGGCGTTTTCAAAACTAAAAACGTTCTGAAAACTGTTTGAAAACTGCATGTAAATTTGCTCATAGCTTTGTGTGTATGTGTCTGTGTGTGTTGTGTGTGTGGGTGTGTGTGGATC
>OY720450.1:70908708-71066208 GCA_963082715.1 Harpalus rubripes
TTTTGTCCGCTGTCGGCGCTGACTACTTTTGTGCACACCGCCTATAGAGCTGTTGCACGAATTTTTATATGCCTTCTAAGTTTTAAATTTAAATAGATATGATTTAAATAGCCTTAAATTTGAAAATATCACCATTAGATATTTTACAATTAATTTTTGAAATTTGGATATTTTGAAAAAGTGACTTGATCTGAAACAGAATGTGACGTCACAGCATACACATCTTCATCGATTCCAATTGGTCCCTTTATAGTGTCATTTCTTGTGTTTTGTTAAAAGTGTTATGATAAATATATTGTCAAAGTTGTTAAACAAATGTCAAACTTTTGATTTTTGTTCGTGTTAGATAATATAAAATTCAACTTAAAATGAGTAAATTACAGTATAGTATTGTGCCTTCTTGCAAAAATGCTGCTAGAAGCAAACCTACTATTGAATTTAAAAATATGCCAAAAGATGCGAAGAAAAGAAAATTGTGGCTGGAAGCAGTAGGTCGAAGAGCTGATGGTTGGGTTTTTACATTTTAGTTTACTCTTTAACATCCCTTATTTCGGCAAAAGTAAATCAATCGTTTTCTGATATAAATTCAGCCACCATCCAGCTATCGACTTTCGTTAAACTATCCGCCTTAGCTTGAGTGTATTCTTCTGTATTATTACTTTATTACTCATTTATAATGGAAAACGTCATCGTCAAATGTCAAATTAAAAGTTTGTTATTAACATATGACAAACTATCGCCTATGTTTATTTATCTAAATAACAAAAATAAACATAGGTGATGGAAAAACTTTTTTGCTATTGGCTGTGAATGACGTAATGTATGTGCTTCTACGACACAGGAGTGGGGGGTTATTTTTCATTACTATGTATGGTGGGAATATATTTATTTCATTATTTACGAAAATAACAAATAATTATTAAAAAAAGAAATTATTAATAAGAAAAATATTGAACAAACTTTCATTTAAAATACTTTTTGAAAAATGTGAAACAGACACATTCTGCCATTTATTGTTAGGTTGCATCTTACACCGCCTTTATTCTGGCATTATACCTAACCCTAAGCTCTGCAAATTTTCTTGTGATTATTTTTTTGAAGTTTCTTACAACCAATTAAATGTTCCATTTTGTGTCACTTGTCTGCGATGTAACCAATCCTGTCATTATTATACTTAAAATAAAGCTCTAGACATTATTCCCGAGAATAATTTCTGTAGCTTTTGTTTTTGTTCACAAATGTGAGATAGTTATCAACCCTCGCTCTAGACATTATTCCCGGGAATATTCCCTGTAGCTTTTGTTTTTGTTGACACATGTTAGATACTTATCAACACATAAGTAAAATGAGCGAAAAAAGACCGATTTAGTGCCATTTGAAATAAACCAAAAAATTATGGAAACCGTTTCTAGAAGAACCATATATACAGGGTGTTTCCTTTAAAACAACCAGCGCTTTTTTGGTGCTCAAACGGCAGAACAAAATTATATTTTTTTAAATTGTAACCTATATAATTTTTTAGCCTATTAGAATTTTTTTCTGATTTGAACGATATAAATACATTATCCCCTTATTGTTGATCATTTTTGGTATAAAACATTTTTCTCTAAAGTTGTTAGTTCGCCCAAAAAAGCGCTGGTTATTTTAAAAGAAACAGCCTGTATGTATATATATATATATATATATATATATATATATATATATATATATATATATATATATATATATATTGTAATGTGCAGTGCCCGCCCTCGCCGCCACTGTTACCGTCTCTGTCCCCGTCGGTGTCGCCGCCGCTGTCGCAGGGACGAGCGAGCGTCTATTGTTAGCGATGACGCAACCGACTGGCCGGCGCCTGCTTAATTACGCGGTTGATGTAACCTATTGTGTTGTATCTAGAAGTATTCCCGTGCGTTCTCGAATGTTCGGCTACGGTATATAAGCACCGTTGGCGAAGGCACTGGACAGTCTGATATAAATAAGCGTTGCGTGTTGAACAGTTGGTGATATAAACAGAGAGTAGACAAGTGGTGAATATAAATAAATACAGTTGTATAAATAAATAAGTGATCTATATATTGTTTAAATAAATAATCTTAGTGTTTAAGTGTCTTATAATATTCTTAGTCTTAATTAGTGTTTAATATTTCTTTAATCGTAGTGTTTGTTATATTTATCATCTTTAATTATATTTAATATCTATTTATCGTTATAATAAACTTTTATTTTTAATTAATAATACTTGTCTAATATTTACACTTCACCCAAATAAATAAAAACGTTACAATTGGTGTCAGGTGTGGGGTTAATAAATTGTGAAGTGTTAAAAAAAAAAAATAATAAAAATGGCGACTAAACAATTAAAATTAAATGAATTAAAAGTAAGTGATCTCAAGACAGAACTGGAAGAAAGAGATTTGGACACAACAGGAAAGAAGTCAGTCCTTCAAGTGAGACTAAGAGAAGCATTAATCGATGCTGGTGAAAATCCTGATGATTACTTATTCGAAATTCAGTGTGACATTCGTAAACTTATAGAAGAATTGACAGAAAATTCTAGAACATTAAAAGATGAATTGACAGAAAATTCTAGAACATTAAAAGATGAATTGACAGAAAATTCTAGAACATTAGAACAAAAATTCGAACAAAAATTTGAGGAAAGTTCTAGAAAATCAGAAGAAAATTCTAGAAGTTTAGAAGAAAAATTAATGGAAACTTCTAGAAAAGCAGAAGAAAATTCCAGAATATTAAAGGAAGAATTAATGGAACATTCTAGAAGTTTAGAACAAAAATTAGAAGAAAATTCTAGCAGTTTAGAACAAAAATTAGAGGAGAATTCTAGAAAAACTGAAGAAGAACTGAAGAATTTAAAAGTTGACTATGACAAGAAGATTGAAGAATTACGAGAAAAATTCACTGAAATTACATCGTCGTCAATGTCGAATTCCGATGTAGTGAAGTCAGGTTTACACGAAGAAAAGAAAGTAGTAAAACCTGATACTAGTACAACAATGCACATCAAAACACCGGAATTTGATGGAAAATCTTCGTGGCCGAATTATTTAAAACAATTTGAAGCGGCTGCGAAAGCAAATAACTGGACGTCTACAGAGAAGGCTACAGCGTTAACTGTCTCGTTGCGTGGGGAAGCCATCGACATCCTACAAACACTGAAGGAAGAAGAACAAGAGGACTACGACCAACTAGTCAAGCGGTTGGACATGCGGTACGGCAATGCGCACCTGGAGCAGGTATACCAGACGCAACTGAGGAATCGTTATCAGAGTTCAAAAGAAAGCCTGCAAGAATTTGAAGTCGACGTAGCTCGTTTGGTTCGTCTTGCACATCCTGCAGCTCCTGACAGCGTTTTGGAGTGCCTGGCCGTTCAAGCATTCATCTACGGAGTTCGAGACAGCGAAACACAGCAAGCACTGCGATTGGCCCGCCCAAAAACATTAATTGACGCACTCTCATATGCACTAGAACATGAAGCTGCTAAACAAGCTTCACGTAACCAATCTCGAGTGCGAAATATTGATGCCGAGAGAAAAGAGGACGCGGAAGACCTAGAAGAGAAAATGCGACGAATTGTAAATGAAGTGGTTGCTGAAAGAAAGAAACTTACTTCTTCGAAAAATGCAAAAGCATATGGGATCGACAAAAGAAGAAAAGGAGTTGGAAAACTAAGTCGGGTTGATGCGAATGGGCAATCGTCAACTCGTAATCTGACAGCCCCACAATCCATCAGTTATGTCGCATCCCTTCATCATCAAGCCAGTAGCATCTACGTGAATGGCTCTGTTAATGGAAGGCCACTGAAAATGTTACTAGATACGGGTGCGACAAAAACTATAATTCGACCCGATTTAGTAAAGAACACAAGCAAGACGCATCTTCAACCAACCAAGTGGAGATTACGCACAGCGACAGGAGAACAAGCTACCACATTAGGAGAAATAGATATGACTATCACTGTTGGAAATACATCCTTTAAACATCGTGTGCTGGTAGCTGACGTTGAAGATGAATTAATACTCGGTATGGACGTAATGAAAAAGCACGGTTTCAAACTTGACTTGAAGAATGGAGTAATGATGGTCAATGAAGAAGAACTTGTTTTAAACCCTCGAGAAGACAAGGCTGTGCGCGTACTAATGGCTGAAGATGTTACCCTTCCAGAACGAAGTGAATCTATCGTGCAAGCACAATTAGATGGTAGTTTCTGTGAGGGGAATATTGTTATGCTTGAGCCCAAGAATGATGATGTGAAGACTGGTACTGGAATTGTTGTAGGAAAATCACTGATCAAAGCCAGTCAAGTAATACCAGTTCGAGTAATGAACGTAAATTGTTATCCAGTTGTTCTTAAGAGAGGAACAATTGTAGGAGAATGCTCGGCAGTATCCTCGATTATTCGAACTGTTAAGGCCAAGGGAAACATATCTCAGAAAGTTCCGGACAATTTAAGTAACCAATTATCAACATCTTTCCAAGAACTGACCGCCGACCAGAGAACTAAGGCGAAGAAATTAATTGGAAGATTTCAAGATGTGTTTCAATTGGACAAGAAGACCAACGGGAGAACTAATGTGGTTCACCATAAGATAGACACCGGCGACGCAAGACCCATCCGCCAACCAGCAAGAAGACTACCATTGGCGAAGCGTGAGGAAGCGGAAAGAATTATCGAGGACATGAAAAAGGAAGGTGTGATTGAACCTTCAAGCAGTCCATGGGCTTCACCAGTGGTGTTAGTAAAGAAGAAGGATGGCTCTACACGATTTTGCGTCGATTACCGTCAACTTAACAACGTGACTAAGAAAGATAGCTACCCGCTACCTCGAATAGACGATACACTAGACACTTTGGCTGGCTCAAAGATTTTCTCTACTCTGGATCTAAAGAGCGGATACTGGCAAGTGGATTTGGATTCAAAAGATAAGGAAAAGACAGCCTTTACCATTGGTACCGGACTCTGGCAATTTACTGTAATGCCATTTGGGCTCTGCAATGCCCCTGCAACGTTTGAACGACTTATGGAGACAGTATTGGCTGGGCTATCATGGAAAACTTGTTTAGTCTATCTCGACGACATTATTGTGGTAGGTAAGACATTCGAGGACCACATGAAGAATTTGGAAGAGGTTTTCCAGAGATTGCGGAAGGCTAACCTGAAGCTCAGCCCCAAGAAGTGTCACCTGTTCCAAAAGGAAGTTCATTACCTTGGACACGTGGTTTCAGATAAGGGTATTGCAGTTGACCCGGAAAAGATAAGGGCTGTGAGAGATTGGCCAGCACCTAGAGACAAACACGAACTTAGAAGTTTTCTTGGTTTGTGTACTTATTATCGGCGATATGTACCTGGATTTGCCAACATAGCCAAGCCACTGACAAAGCTTACTGAAGAAGGTCGAAGATTTATCTGGGAAATGGACTGCAAAGTTGCGTTCAAAGAACTTAAACATGCTTTGACAAGCGCACCTGTCCTGAGTTATCCGTTACCTGCAGGAGAATTCATACTAGACACAGATGCAAGCAACGTGGGAATTGGTGGTGTTCTTTCCCAGATACAAGACGGACATGAGAAGGTTATTGCCTATTTTAGTAAGACTTTGTCAAAACCAGAGAGGAATTATTGTGTTACTAGAAAAGAACTCTTGGCCGTCGTGAAATCCGTGGAACATTTCTACAAATATTTGTACGGAAGAAAATTTTTGATTAGAACTGACCATGCTGCATTAAAATGGCTGTTACAATTCAAGAATCCTGAAGGTCAGGTGGCTAGATGGATTGAAAGACTACAGGAATACGATTTCAAAATCGAGCATAGAACAGGTACCAGCCATCGTAACGCCGATGCATTGTCCAGAAGGCCGTGCCAAGATGATTGCAAGCATTGTAGTCGACTAGAAGAGAAATTTTCCATCGTCGCCAGAACAACAGTAGTCGACGATAATTGGCAGCCCGATGGACTACGCGAAGATCAAGAAAAAGACCCAACTTTGAAAATTATACTCGAATGGAAAGCAGAGGAGAGCAAACCAGTATGGGAAGATGTTGCACCACACTCACCAAGTGTAAAATCGTACTGGGCGCAATGGGACTCCATGGTGATTGAGGATGGCCTGTTGAAGCGTGTGGTAGAAAATGCTGATGGAACTGAGAAGAGAACTCAGTTAGTTATTCCTAAGAGTAGAGTACCAGACGTGTTGAGAGAGATCCATGACGGATCTGGAGGCCATTTCGGAGTCATTAAAACGTTAGAAAGATTGCGCCAGCGGTTTTACTGGGTTAACTTCACGGAAGATGTTAAAGATTGGTGCAAGAAATGTGTGGTTTGCGCTGGAAGTAACGGTCCGCATAAACGACGAAAAGCTCCAATGCGTCAATACAACGTTGGCAGCCCATTTGAGCGTATTGCGATTGATGTGGCTGGACCATTCCCAGAAAGTGACGAAGGAAATAAATACATCGTGGTTGTTATGGACTACTTCACCAAGTGGGTTGAAGCATATCCATTACCCAACCAGGAAGCCACCACGGTCGCTGAAACATTAGTTAAGGAATGTATATGCCGATTCGGAGTACCGCGTGAACTCCACTCCGACCAGGGAAGAAATTTTGAGTCTGCCGTTTTCCAAAATGTCTGTAAGATATTAGGAATTAATAAAACTAGAACAACTGCATTACATCCGCAGTCTGATGGCATGGTTGAACGAATGAACAGAACGATCAACCGATATTTGTCGAAGGTAGTCTCCAACCACCAAAGAGACTGGGACCGACACCTCCATCTGTTCCTGTTGGCTTATCGTTCATCCGTGCATGAAACAACGGGGCAAACTCCTGCGAACATCTTATTCGGGCGCGAGTTGCGCTTACCATGTGACTTGGTGTTCGGCAGTAAACCTGGGGAAGATCTGGCCGGGGAAGATTACGTTACGGACTTACAGAGAAGAATGGATGACATTCATGAACAAGTCCGTACAAACATTCAAGCTGCCAGCGATCGAATGAAGGACCGGTATGACATCAAGGCCGAAAAGGGTGGATATCAACCTGGGGATTTAGTGTGGCTTTACAACCCACAAAGACGTCGTGGGTTATCACCAAAGCTGCAAAATAATTGGGAAGGCCCCTATGAAGTAGTCAAAAGGATAAACGACGTGGTATATAGAATTAAGAAACAACCCAGCGGGAAGCCGAGAGTAGTACACTTTAATCGGCTAGCCCCTTTCGCCGGAGACAACCACGAAGTCCATAACGGTGCAACGGTTCGTCGGATCATAACACAAGAACCAACTTTTGAAGACTTCATGGAGAACTATTCCTTTGGCCGCAAAGCGCGGTTCGGCGTGACGAAAGAAGAACACCGAGATCTATTCACTGTGTCTTCAGATTATTCCCTCGGTCACTGCGTATCAGAAGACTTAAAGATGTCCCGTGGCATAGCTTCAGCCTTTAAGGCGAAATTTGGGCGACGACAAGAACTGGCCAACCAACGCCCAACTGTTGGGAAAACGCTGCGCCTGAGGGTTAACAATGCAGACCATCAGCGGTACATCTATTACCTGGTTACAAAACCACGCTCGTACCAGAAGCCGTCGTATCGTGACCTGTGGAACTCGTTGTGCGATTTGAGGGATCATCTGCTTAAGAATGACATTTTGAAGCTAGCCGTACCGAAGTTAGGATGTGGTCTAGACGGTTTAGATTGGAGGATTGTTAGGAACATGATAGAAATCCTCTTCCGTTTTACCGGTGTTGAAATTCTCGTTTGCAGCTTTAACCCTAACGGACATAAAGAAGAAGTCGAGCGGACCATCGACTGTCATTTCTTCAAAACTTCGAAATGCACCAAGGGTAATGCATGCAGATTTCGTCATCAGGAACTGTTCCGGGACGAAACAGTCTTAAGGAGGGGGCAGTGTAATGTGCAGTGCCCGCCCTCGCCGCCACTGTTACCGTCTCTGTCCCCGTCGGTGTCGCCGCCGCTGTCGCAGGGACGAGCGAGCGTCTATTGTTAGCGATGACGCAACCGACTGGCCGGCGCCTGCTTAATTACGCGGTTGATGTAACCTATTGTGTTGTATCTAGAAGTATTCCCGTGCGTTCTCGAATGTTCGGCTACGGTATATAAGCACCGTTGGCGAAGGCACTGGACAGTCTGATATAAATAAGCGTTGCGTGTTGAACAGTTGGTGATATAAACAGAGAGTAGACAAGTGGTGAATATAAATAAATACAGTTGTATAAATAAATAAGTGATCTATATATTGTTTAAATAAATAATCTTAGTGTTTAAGTGTCTTATAATATTCTTAGTCTTAATTAGTGTTTAATATTTCTTTAATCGTAGTGTTTGTTATATTTATCATCTTTAATTATATTTAATATCTATTTATCGTTATAATAAACTTTTATTTTTAATTAATAATACTTGTCTAATATTTACACTTCACCCAAATAAATAAAAACGTTACAATATATATATATATATATATATATATATATATATATATATATATATATATATATATATATATATATATATAACTTTGATTTGTAACTTGAGACCCAAGGTATTTTCTTCTCGATTCGAATGTTCCCATTGGTCTCCTAAAGGATTATCTTATAGTATTTTATTTTATCTTAATACATAAATTATTTGACGTAGCACGTTTATTTTACAAAATATAAAATAAGAGATATTTTATTTTTTGATTTTTAATATATTATAAAAAAAATCAAAATAAACTTGGATGACTTATTAAGGGATTTTATGCAGATCCATTACGTGTGTGCTCGCGCCCTATAGGACGCGAGCAGATACGTGACTCAAGGGACATTGACGTGCTTAGAATCAGCTGATTTGTGTGCGCATGTCATTTTGACAAGAACAATGTCATGTTGACAAGACCAATGTTTTGAGTTATTTTGATTTTTAACTGCTAAAATATTATTATTTTTAATTTCATGTGTTTTACTGCCTAAAATTTATAAAATATTAACATTTTAGCAATTCAATATCAAAACAAGTCAAAACATTGGTCTTGTCAAATTGACAATGTTCTTGTCAAAATGACATGCGCACACATATCAGCTGATTCTAAGCACGTCAAGGTCCCTCGAATCACGTGTCTGCTCGCGCCCTATAGATCTCTCAGTCAAACAGCATTTATTCTTACAACACCGACGTTTCGGTGCACCTTCTTCAGGGTCAATAACATACAATAAAAACACAAAAGAATAAATACAAAATACTTACAGTAAGATCTTACAAAATATTACATATCATGTAAACAAAATACATTCGTTGTTAACATGTAGTTTTACACATCCTAAAAAAAAATCATGAAGAGCATGTACACATCAATTTACTCTCAAAATCAACAATAGAATAAATCAGAAAATAGATTTCGAGTCATTGATAACAGCTTGTCCATACCACAGTGGAGATATTTTGAACAATTACTTAGAACAATTAAACAAATGAAAATGTCAGAAACGCTGTATTTATTTGTCTCTCTTTCTTTACGAAAAAGTAAAATTCGCCTCATTTTGTTACTGTGGTGATAGAAATAAATAAATCTTAGATAAATATTTATACAACGAATTGTAGCTAAAAATCTGGTGTGGCCAACACAATACCTCCCGCCATGTACCGCCCGAGTCACAAAAAAGATTAAGCTAATCTTTATTTTTGAGACCCCATGAGGTCTCGTAGCCGCGTGCCTGAGTGTCTGGTCGCGAATCTGGGGAACCGAGTTCAATCCCGACCAACGCAAAATATTTCCAATTTTAAATGGCACAAAATTCACACCACCCTAGCAATGAGTGTCCATGAGGTGACGCCTGGTAAGCGCCCGCACGGTGTAAATATTTTATCATTACCGATATCTGTGTACAAAGCAGATTGGCACACCTAGAAATGGGTAATAAGCCATAATGATATATTTATTTATTTACTTATTTTTGGATTAGTGAATGTTATTCTAATTTTGGCAGTTTATTTCTTAAAACATAGTCTAATCTAATCCAAGTAACTACATTTTTGATAATAAAATGAAGATTAAATTTTAAATACCTGGATAAAATAGAATTCACTAATCCAAAAATGAGAATTAGCTTTAACTTTTTGGCGAATCGTTAATTTTTATTAATCTAAATACATACCTACATATGCTGGAAACTGTATTGATTTCCTTTCCTATTGTTCTATTTACATTTTTTTTAAAACGTTACTTTTATTAATTTGAAATGATTAGTTCTTTGACAGTGACATTTATCTGTCAGTTACATACATTTGAATAACTGCCGAGGGGTATTGTTTGTTTAAAGCGTAGGCTCCGGGATTTAAATTATAGATAATTTTATAAATTTATCCATATAATATGTAGAAAAAGTATTAATGCAAATCTGTAGAAAATTTAATAATCTTTAATTTTTATAATAACATAAATGTCGAAAAAATAACATTTAAAGGTTTTTTTCCAATGAGAACTATTTTGAACTTGTAGTAAAGTGCCATTTCCGGTTATCCGATTTACACCAAAATCTAATGGGCTCTTTTCATTACAGAAAAAGTTCGAAATACAATTTTTCAAAATTTCCTGAATTATAGTATTTGAGTTAGAGTGGAGGATTCATACACATACACAGACATCATCGTGAAAATGTTAAAATTGGATTCTATGGACCTTAAAACGTGGTCATTTACCAAAATCTCGATATGCGATTTTTAGCACGATCCCTATACCTCCCTTACCAAGAGTACCGGGAGGTAAAAACAGTTCGACCAATTTAATGTTTTGGTGTTAATATTTATCAGAAGATGTTATTATTTCTGAATAGGATTAGGTTATTTGTTTTGTGTTGGTATAATAAATTGAATTCTGATGAATGCTTTTTTCTAACTCAAGGTACATATATACTGTGAATCAAATCATTATAGTATTTATCTAATTGTACCATTAATCTAATAAAGGTGGAGACATATTCTTTTCCGACAGTTCTTGTAGAAGTTACATATGAGTTACAATTATTTGGATTCAATTCAAATGCATTCGATTTTATGGTTATGGTCTATTTGTCTATTATAAACTTTTTTCATACGATTTCTTCTGCAATTAAAGAAACACAATACTAGATTTTGATTGACTTACCTTTATTGTTCTTTGAGATCTCTTTAATTTCCGGACAGCATACACACACATCCACAATAGTCTCTTTGTATTGAAAATAGTTCAGATTTGAAGTTGATAGATCATTTAATTTTAATGAAATTGACACACACATGCACACACAATGACACTACACTGCAAACTGAAATTGCTGTGACTTTCAACAATCCAAACTAAAATGAATTTCAGACATGATTCAAGAAGCGACAAGTGCGTTTGAACAAGTTTGTCGCGAGACATAGATGAGTTATATTCGTATTTCCTTAAATACATTATATACAATAATAATATAAAGATTGGTAAATAATAAAATAATACTCGCAATAAAATTTAATAGCGTGGCGGATTGCGTTTGTGTCTGGTTGTGTTTCTACTAGCCCCGGGTTCGAATCAAGGACAAACTAAAATAGAAACGTGACCTGTGCGGTGCTTTCTCTACAACAGCTTCGTGAGCCTGGTAAGTACTGTTACTTTTATTTTAGAAATTTGTTATTTCAACAATTTGTATAAAATCATTAACTGTATAAATTTATAAAATATGCCAAACATTCCCTTTTCTAGATTACTCAAACAATCAAATGCTGACAATGAAATTAATCATGAGAATTGAAGGAATTTAAACGCAAATATAATTAAATGTCATTTTGAGGGCTCCATAGTTTTAAAGTTCTCTAAATTAAATATTTGTCAGTCAGGAAATTTCAAACACATTTAAATTCAAAGGGATCTAGATGCTATTTTTATGTTTTAAAGTTTTCCAATAAAAAGCATTTTACACGTAGCATTTTAGGACATCTATAACAACTATAAAAAATCGAATCTGGATTTTGTTATTTATATTATAGGGCTAGGTATTTAAATTATTATTCCTGTAAAAAACAATTTTTACAAAAATGGTATCATTATTTATTTCAAGTCTTCAAATCTGACGAACCGGAAGTCCAGACTTACGATTTAAAATATTTTGCTAGTGGGGTCCATCCAAGTACTTATACGGATTTTTATAAATTAGGTATTGCATATAAATTATGAAAACACATGATGTGGGTATACTGCTAAAAGTGACCGTCCCAAGTCGAAAAACGTACTTTTTCTATTTCGGTGTTCTTATGTTTCTATAAAAGCACTGTTTTCACTGTATTGTAGAGGTGATAGTCATGCTTTCATAACTGACAGATAACCTCAAAATGGTAAATTGTTTGTGTTAAAATATTATTTCTAATTGAGGATTTCTATCCTTTCTCTAGGTGATAGGACTGGAAAGAAAAGAAATTTATAGCTATAGCTGTGTTAGTTAAGAAAGAATAAGAATCTGTGAAGTTAAAATTTCAACAAAAAAATTATGAAACAAGAAACAATGCGCTCAGGTTTACTTTGTCAAAATAATTAAAACGGTAAGTTTTATTTATTACAATTTACATTTATGGTAATGCAATTTTAAATTGAATGTATTGTTATTCCATGCAGGTTATGAAATGTATGATGCACGTTACTTGAAAATGTTGACACTGTCTACTCAATTTGTGGCGGCTACTAGCAAACAAATATGAAAAGTTGACGTTTTAATCCATGATTTCCAGTTCCACGTTGTGGCGAACTATCGAATATATGCCATACCTATATGTTTTGTATTAAAAAGTGTAAGAACAGCTGTTGCCGTTATCTGTGCAACTGAGCAGTGAGTGTTGACAAAATAGTGGAAAGTAATTAATAAATAATAAATTGTTCATTAAAGTATTTCATTATTTAAAGAGTTTTATTTATATATTGTTTTCTCAATGAAAAGGCTCGATGGTCCACATAACGTCCTTCAATACCATATTCAAGTTTTATTTATGATAGTAACCAACACGAACCACCGTACCACCGATATCTCATATCAGGATGGTTCATTAATAAACCTTGGAGTTCATTGTATGTATTGGTTTTCCTATTTCATAATTGTATAATGCTTGATACAATGTTTTAATGTAAACAATCAGACAAAATCACAAGATACACAAACTGTCAAAATGTGAAACTTCAATTTTGAGCGGGAAGCGCTACCAACATAACTGATAAAAAAAACACCAACTCATACTTTTGACAAGTCCTTTTTTTAAAAAATCTAATTGTAAAATTACCTCAATAGAAAAAATAGTATAAAAAACATGTATCATAAGGCCTGTTGACGCACTCGTCCTTTGTAAAACTCGCCTGGCGGCTCGTTTTCCAAACTTGGACTCGTACGTTAACAGATTGCCTTATGATACTTGTGTTTTAATGTACTATTGTGAGAAGTTGCAATTAAATATTTGCCGTGATTGGAAAAATCAGGTTTTAAATATTTCCTTCATTTTCTAATATTTTTCCTTTCTTAGTAGTTATTACTTTTTAAGTTTTGTAACAATTATTTGTAGGGTAAAGGTTTTGGAAAGAAGGGCTGGGTTATGATTTTGTCACTAATGTATTTTGAATATACTTCAACTTGATTACTTTTTACCATCAAAAGAACCAATTAACAAATCTTGCTACCAGCAAATAAATTTCATTTGTGCTTCAACTCATTTCCGGTGGACAAGAAAAAGAAAACTCCAGAACCAGCTATTGACTGACGATTCAGATGAATTCACACTGTTTAGTAGATGAACTTTGTGAATTTAAGTATTTTTTTTTTTTTGTTTAATAGCAGTGGTACTTTTTCTACTTTCAATTTTTATTTGTATTGTTTTTTACCTCCCGTTACCCTGGGTAAGGGAGGTATAGGAATCGTGCTAAAAATCGCATATCGAGATTTTGGTAAATGACCATGTTTTAAGGTTCCTAGAATCCAATTTTAACATTTTCACGATGATGTCTGTGTGTATATGTCTGTGGATCCTCCACTCTAACTCAAATACTATCATTCAGAAAATTTTGAAACTTTGTATTTCGAACTTTTTCTGTAATGGAAAGAGCCTGTTAGATTTTGGTGAAAATCGGATAACCGGAAATGGCAATTTACTAGAAGCTTAAAATAGTTTTTCTTCGAAAAATACCTTTAAATGTTATTTTTTCGAGATTAATGTTATTATAAAAATTAAAGATTATTAAATTTGCTATAGATTTGCATTAATACTTTTTCTATATATTTTATGGATAAATTTACAAAATTATCTTTAATTTAAATCCCAGAGCCTACGCTTTAAACAAATAAAACGCAGTTATTCAAATTTACGTAACTGACAGATAAATGTCACTATCAAAGAACTAATCATTTCAAAATAATATTAATAACGTTTTAAAAAGAAAAAAGTAAATAGAACAATAGCAAAGGAATTCAATACAGTTTCCAGCATAAATAAATATGTAGGTATGTATTTAGATTAATAAAAATTAACGATTCACAAAAATGTTTAAGCTAATCCTCATTTTTGGATTAGATAATTCTATTCTATCCCGGTATTTAATATTTAATCTTCATTTTATTATAGCTCCGGTGGCTCAATGGTTAGAGCAACGCCTCAAGTCATGAGTGCCTCAGGGCTCTGGGTTCGAATCACATTAAGGCATGGATGTGTATGAATGTGAACCCACTCTGTAATTGAGATTTACTCCTGTTGAGGGGTTTATAAAAGGTAGTTACTTGGATTAGATTAGACTATATTTTAAGAAATAAACTGTCAAAATTAGAGTAATCTAAAAATAAAGATGAACTTTATCTTTTTTGTGACTCGGGCTGTAAATAGCGTAAGCTATTGTGTTGGCCAAACAAGATTTTTAGTTCTTGGTTTTATTGTTGCTTAACATTTCAAGGTGATTTTTTAAGACACAATTTTTATTTTTTAAAAAATCAGTGACCTGTATCTACATAATACATTAAATTACATTATTTGATGGTAACATAATTTTGTTCATTGGTAGTTTTGATGGTAAAAAATGACCAAATTGAGTTATCTATATTTAAAATTCACTAGTGACCAAATCAAAAACCACTCCTCCTCCCAAATTCTGTTACCCTATAAAAATTTGTTATAAAACATAAAAAAATAATGACTGCTAAGGAAAATATTTGAAAAGGAAAGTAACATTTAAATTCAGATTTTTCCAATTACTGCAAAAATTTAATTGTAATTTCTCACAAAGTACGTTTATTGACTTATTCACTTTTACTTGTAGAAAACGCAGTCTATTAGACTTGGTCACTTTGGACAGCATATTAAAAAGTTATTTTAGCTCTGATATTGATTTGGGTAATTTTTCCTTATATAGAGATTACATTTTCAAAAGACTTGGATATATTAACCTATTTTCCATAATTTTTGACTTAGTACATCTTATAAATATATCTACGATATATAAAAACAAAATAACATTCCCACATTTTTTATATCCATATTAAAGTCCCGTAGAAGGAGCTTTTTTATACGAAATAACTAAGGAAGATCTACAAATTTAGCATTTTGTAAACTTAAATACATTCTTATTTTCATTCATAGCAACTTCACTGTCAGCCTATTGACATTCTCAAAATGTTTAATGAAATACATCAAAATAATATTTATTTTATGTATTTTAAACATTTTTCTTTATTTCTGAATTCATTACTAATTCCTTTAGCCAGGGAAGGAAGTTTTATTTTTTAAAAAAATGAAAATATGTGTCAAATGCAGATACCCCCACAATTAACAGTTTGAGAATCGTACCAATTCGGGCCTGTGACATCACAAATAATTTCAAATATTCAAAAATTCATATCTAGTTTACTAATTCAAATTTTAACATCGCATTTTAATCTATTATTAAGCATAGTTTTAAGAATTAAAAATTATAACTTGGACGGGCCCATTATACTTGTTTACCTACAGACCTATACAATCATTGTTTATATAATGAGCGTCATCGTTGGCTTTACATTTCAACCACGTTTCGAATGTTATGGCACTTGTACCATTTGTAAAACACTGGTCTTGGTTCTTAATACATTTTCATGTAATGGCACACCCAGCAATGGGTAATATGCCGTGATGATATATTTATTTATTTATGTAAATAATTTTCTTACAATCTTAACTTGATAAGCTTCAATTTAGAAAAAAAAAATCTGATGTGGCCAGCACATTACCTTCCGTCAGTTCTATGTATTTTGTATAAATGTGATACAGAAAGTTCCTTGCAAAAGATTATATTTCTTGTACATTACCTTAAGGCAGTTGTATGTATTTTATACAAATTCCATACAGAAAGTTTCTAACAAAAGATCCTTTATTTCCACTAAAATTATAACATAAACATACTGTCAACTGCACTTGACACTGACACCTTTCAATCAGAATTTTCTTAATGTAGCAGCTGTTTCCAGAGTTATAACAAAGCTGACTAATATATATGATATTTAATTTCTTTATAATTTTTTAACTCTATGTCCATTTAATATGAAGTATAAAATGCATTAAAATCGTATAGAGAATAAATAATTCTTTAATATTTATAATAACATTAAATGTGAAAAAATGATATTTAACACTGTTTTTTCAAGAAAAACTGTTAAAATCTTCAAATGAAGGTACTTCCGGTTGACCAATTATAACCAAAATCTAATCAGCTCTTCACATGGATGTAACGAAGAGGAATATGAAAGAATTATAATTTTTGGAATTGTAGTATTAGAGTTATCGCATTAGAAAATTTTGTCACACGCAGACACACACACACACACACACACACACACACACACACACACACACACACATACATACACACACACACACATACAGACATCATCGTAAAAATAGTAAAATCGTATTCTAGGGACCCTAAAACGTGCTTATTCATCAAAAACTCACCACCGAATTTTTTGACCAAAGACAATACCTTCCTTACCTAAAGGTGACGGAAGGTAAAAATGAATACTACCCTCAACAAAATGTTATTAAATGACAGACCATTAATAATATTTTGTTTTCGCAACTACAAAGGTGTTTTCCACTAAAACATTAAATTTATTTTGTTTTTTATTATGAAAGTATGTTATTGTAATATATTACATTAGCCTGGAAAGTAATATAAAGTGATATTATCTCTTTTTTACATGTGAAAATTGTTTTGCTTTTAACTTAAATCTATTATGACCTATAAAAACAAACAGTATATCAATATGATACCGTTTTATGAAATATGGATTATGTTTTTTACAGGTTTTAATTTGTGTATAATATTTTTTTAGAATAACATTCAATATTAAGGCTTTTTACAATATGATAAACAACTATTATTTTGATAGCAGGTTTTAAAATATTCGCAAAAATAAACATCTATAAAATAAAGATCTATCTATTACTGAGTTTACATGCAGTTTTCAAACCGTTTTCAAAACGTGTTTAGTTTTGAAAACGCCATGTATACAGTGTCAAAACGGTTTTGAGTTCTCACAAACCGAAACTAAATTTCATGGGTTTGACTTGAAAACTAGTGTCAAAACTAATCATGTAAACACTTAAAATTTAGTTTCGATATTGCGCATGCGTACATAGTATAATGTTTCTGTCGCTTAGTGTTACTTGGTGTTACTAACCTACAAATAAACTGACAGTTGTGTAGTTATAGTGCGTAGTGGTACAAAGTAGAAACAATAATTGGAAAAATGGCAAAACGAAGAATTTGGAGTGAAGAGGATTTGTCACTTACATCAGCCAAATGCGCATGCGCCGAAACTGTTTTCAAATCAATCTATAAACCTGTTTTGATAATTGCATGTAGACAGTTTCGCGTAATTTTGACTGAAAACTGAAACCATTTTTAAAACTGCATGTAAACGTAGTATATTTAAGGCTTGTATACAACTGTAGCCGTTTACCCTCCAACCGGACTCACCGAGCCGCAGTGTTTACCATTGCCGAACTGCCGGTTGGATTTGAACCATTGCTACATTTATTTAAGATGTATAAGTTGCCAGCTTATAGCATTCAAGTGTGATAAATACAAGTAGCTGTATTATTTTTTACGACAAGTCACACATCTCGGTCGACGGGAATCGAACGCACGGAACATGGTTCGGGTGACGTCACTACGAGCTACAAGATGTACGCTAATCCGCTCAGCTAGCAAGCCGACTATAAATAAAGATAATAATTAAATAAATGTGAATATTTAATGCCAGGGCGGAATACTGACTGCTGTAGCACTAACATCGAAATAAGCGAATCGAGGCGGCATATGACACTGGCAGTTGAGTCCGTTTAGTTCAATAATAATAATTGTAGGATATTGGAGTCTCATGGCCGCGAGCCTGAGTGTCTGGTCGTGAATCTAGGGAACTGGGCTTGATGCCGATCAGGGACCCGAACCGTAACGAAACCGTAACCGAAAACCGCACCGATATTTGACTTTTTATGAAACCGTAACCGAAAACCGAAACCTATATTTTATTTCTTCAAATATGGAAACCGAAAACCGATACGAAAAATAAATTCATTCTGTAACCGAAAACATAACCGAACCGAAATAATATCGGTACTAAAACCGTAAATTTAAAAATAGGTATTTTTTATTAACCCACATCTTTTTCGTAGAAATACTGTGCATGCCTTCGAATTCATAAAAAAGTAGTTTCTTATTTTTAAAACCATTTAAGGCATTTTACTCCATTTTTCAATTATTTTTTGCAATTATAATAAAAAAATTACTCATTTGTTGAAATTATTCAATCAATCACCCATTTTGTTTACGTATTACTATTGTAATAGAATTATTACTAAAACTTAAAATTAAAATATTAATAATTTACGAAACGTATTTAATTTTTGTTGCAAAAAGAAACTTAAGAACGTTAATGTGAAAACTTTAACTTATAGTTACTTTTTCAAACGCGAATTTTATTTTTAAATCACACCTTAAAATAAAAGTACCTACCTGAATTTATACTTTTTGAATTTTGAATTCCGAACAAGCCGAATATATCTATTAGTACTAGTTGTTAGTGAAACGTAGAATTAAGATGTTATTGCTTCACGAAATAGGTACTAAATGTATTTTATGTTGCAAAAAATAAAAACTAAGCCAATTTTTCATTTAAACCGAAACCTAAAAGAACCGATACCGTAACGAAAACGAAACTTATTTGTTTTTTTAACCGAAATGAAAACCGATATAATATTTTCAAAGAAACCGTAAGTGATAACCAAAACCGAATTTTTATTAAAGTAAAAACCGTTAACCGTAACCGAACCCCAAATTTTTTCGGTTCAAGTCCCTGATCCCGATCAACGCCAAAAGTTATGTCGAATTTTAAATGCCAGTAAAGTGACCCCTATGGTGCACTCTCATCATCATTACCGAAATCTGTATACAATCTAGATTGGCACACCCAGGAATAGTTAATATGCCGTGATGATATATTTACATTATTTATGTATTTATTTCTGTACTGATTATCCTGACCATCGGTTTTAATAAGTAATTTAATAATTTATATCAAGATTAGAACTAAAGTTTACACCTCTTATTTATGTCTGGCGGGATTAAATGATTTTTTTCTACAGTCTATATACAAAAGAGCTATAGATCAGAAAAGTTAGGTTAGAATTTGCCTTTGGCGCGAGTTCATAGTTTGAATTCCCTAGTATAGGTTTCATATAGGAGTTTAATTTTACAGACAAAAAAATATATTTAAAAAAAAAGAAATTAAGCAGCTCTTGCTAAGAACTCGATAGTTTGTTTATTCAGTAATAGATTGCAACAGTTTAAACCTGTAGAAACGGTAAAGTAAGAAAATTATTAGAAATCAAAATGCTTGGTGCAAGCAAGGATACCGTATGTCGTAGACCTACGAGTAAATAGGACAGAACAATAGAAGATGAAGCATGCACGATCAAACTAAGACATACGTTCAATTAATTTTATAGTGTTGTATTATTATTTAAATAATTATACACTGTGCAGAGTTCATGTGAATATTATTGTACGAATCTGGAGATAAAGGATCGGTCTAGATGCTACATATAAAGCTTTGCATAAGAAATTTACTTTTATGAGATTTTTCGGCCTTTAAATTTGAGCAAAAATTTCCTTGGTAAGAAATACACGGGGATTGAAATTATGTTCTCAGCGTTATGAACTGAGTTTGAATTTCGCGCCTATGTTTGACCGTTACACTTTTCTGGTCTATTTGCGCTCTCTTTTGTCAACACAATATGTCACTTTGCCGCTCATGCACGATAAAGTAGAAAAAACGCTCGCTGTCCAAATTTCTAACTAATGTTGAGAAATGACACTTGCCTACATTCTTAATGGATACGTTTAGCTAGGAACTAATGGCACTGTAGTTACACATTTACCACTTTCACAAATCTATCTGGTATATAACTGCTCTGTCGGACTGTCGGTATATTACATAACCAAACAAAAGGCCGCACTACTGTGAAAATAAAATAGGGCATTCATTTACATAAAAAAAATTAAAATGCTTATATTAGATTGAGGCAATAGCTCAAGAAAAGTGGAAAATAAAGATAAATTAAAATTAAATATAATAGCTATTTGTGTATTAAGAGCGCAAAATGGGACATTGTCGATTGAGAGGTTTTTGAGCGGGGAGCAGGAGCGCGGCATTCTCTCGAAATCGACAATGTCCATTTGCGCTCGAAACACACAAGATTTTTCCTACAGTCCTCCACCATAACATAAAATAATCAAATGTACACTTTGTACTTACAGTACTACTCAATAGTTTTGCAGTGAAGATAGAAACGTATTCAAATATGACTTCAAGATATTGTTTTGGCTTTCGGTTTTACAAAAAAATAATGCCAATTTTTACCTTCCTTCACCTTTAGGTAAGGAAGGTATTGTCTTTGGTCAAAAAATTCGGTGGTGAGTTTTTGATGAATAAGCACGTTTTAGGGTCCCTACAATACGATTTTACTATTTTTACGATGATGTCTGTATTTGTGTGTGTGTGTGTGTGTGTGTGTGTGTGTGTGTGTGTGTGTGTGTGTGTGTGTGTGTGTGTGTGTGTGTATGTATGTGTGTGTGTGTGTGTGTGTGTGTGTGTGTGTGTGTGTCTGTGTGTGACAAAATTTTCTAATGCGATAACTCTAATACTACAATTCCAAAAATTATAATTCCTTCGTATTCCTCTTCGTTACAGCCATGTGAAGAGCTGATTAGATTTTGGTTATAATTGGTCAACCGAAAGTACCCTAATTTGAAGATTTTAACAGTTTTTCTTGAAAAAACGATGTTAAATATAATTTTTTCACATTTAATGTTATTATAAATATTAAAGAATTATTTATTCTCTATACAATTTGAATGTATTTTATACTTAATATTAAATGGACATAGAGGTAAAAATTTATAAACACATTAAATATCATATATATTAGTCAGCTTTGCTATAACTCTGGAAACAACTGCTACATTAAGAAAATAGAAAATTCTGATTGAAAGGTGTCAGTGTCAAGTGCAGTTGACAGTATGTTTATATTATAATTTTACTGGAAATAAGGGATGTTTTGTTAGAAACTTTCTGTTTGGAATTTGTTTAAAATACATACAACTGCCTTAAGGTAATGTACAAGAAATATAATCTTTTTCAAGGAACTTTCTGTATGACATTTATACAAAATACATAGAACTGACGGAAGGTAATGTGCTGGCCACATCAGATTTTTTAATGAATATTATAAGTTTTTGTATAATTTATTTGTTTCAAGTACATTAAGCTAGTGCAGTGGAAAAAAGGATGTCCATTGGGAGCGTTCAGTTGTGCTGCTACCTGCAAAAGTTTGGCGTGAACGGTTCTAATGGACATCCATTTTTTCACTGCAATAGTTTAATGTACTTGAAACAAATAAATTTTTGTTATGGTGGAAGACCCATTGAGGCGACTATAAAAAAATCTTGTGTGTTTCGAGCGCAAATGGACATTGTCGATTTCTAACCTCTCATTCGACAATGTACTATTTTGCGCTCTTAGTACATAAATAGCTATTTAAAAAGTGACATTTTAAATGTCAGTAAGTACACCACCTCGAAGGTCAGTTGAGAGAAGTATGGATTGATTCTGAAATATTTCTTATGGAACAGTTTGTACAAATCGCCTTTTTTCATTAAACGCTCAACGCTCCAATGTTAAAAAGTCAACACTAACAAAACCTAAAGCGAGACATCGAACAGACTTGTACAGATTTAAAAAATCTATATTTTGTTTAAAAAATGTTAAAATTGACAAATACTAGAAAAATGCAGATTACGGTTAGATATTTGACGTAACCGCCACTACCCCGGTTATCTTGGGATTATCAATAAAATGAGAAATAGTTTTTGTACTCTTCATAATGATAATAATTGTTAAAGTTATAAAACTAGGGTACAATGTTGAAAGTGAAAGGTATTCAGTGAAATATTGAACGCGGAACACCAGATATGTAAAGGGTTCGTTTAGGACTCTATTGTGATATAACGAAACTGTACCTCGTAATATAACTTTAACTATTGTTATCACTTTATGAACTTTGTAATAAATATAACAATATAACTATAAGTAACTTTTAGTTAAATCTCGATAACCGATTTTTAGCACGTTATCCCTACACCTCTCCTTTACCTACCTATAACATGTGTAAAATAAATTTTCGGCAAAAAATTGAATGAACGTTACTGTGGTTTAAAGAAATTTAACGTTATTATTTATTTGGGTGAAAAAAGATAACAATGACGTTTACTACGGGTAAAGAAATATTAAAAACTAATTTAAAACTAACGAATTAACTAACACTAACACTATTTATTTAATTATTTTACGTTCAATTGTCCGACCTACCGACCTCCACAGCGTCTATACACATATTTAACTGACTCAACAGTGTCTGTATATTCAACTGCCTGGACAGAATTCACACTTTTCACCTCACTGTCTGTTTATGTTACTAACTATCTGTCCTTCTGACAGACTAACTGTTCATAACTTCCACAGCTTCAGTATCATCGACTGTCTGTATACCACGACTCTTCAACACCACTTGCCATTTTGGAGTCACTTAAATCATTCAATATCAGCGTTACAGTATTATTAATCATAGAAATTATCCATAATGACGGGTCGTCCTGCTCCAAATTGTGCAAATCATTTGAGAAATGGTTTTAATTTTTACAGGTATCTATGCAATACATATATTTTTCTCTAACTTCAAAAATCTTAACGAACCGTATTTTTTCTTGTATTATTATTTTAAATATATATATATATATATATATATATATATATATATATATATATATATATATATATATATACATACATATATAATATGGCAAATATGGAAGTTATATTTAATTATGAAAAATAGTTACTACATAAACTTGTAAGAAAAACACTTTTAATTCATAATGTACTGCTTTCATTTTGGCACCAATATGGCGAGTCAGCTATGTATTATCTAGTAGCTGTAGGAGTTAGTGTTGACGCGAGACAAGATTTGGCGAGATTTTACATTATCTCGATCTCGACATTTTTTTAAAATTATTATTAAAACCAATCTTGATCTTGAGCAACAAAATTAAAATCCATCTCGATCTTGAGGTCGAGATCTCGGCGATCTCGACTTTTCGGCTATTGTCGTGCAAATTCGTTAAGATTTGTTCGCTCGGACGTATTGCATTTGCACATTAGCGCATTGGACATGTGAATGCTTATGTTTAGACCTGTGACTTGTCTGTCTGTAATATATTTCATGCGATTTCAGGTGTGACCGTGTAACTTCCATTCTGATTTAATAAACGTGTTAAGTCAAGTCATTTTTGATCTGCCCTCATACTGCATAAAATCTGCACACATCCTACAATACTAATTAATGTATAATCAAACACGAAAGTTGAATTTTTTATTCTGATTTCACAATTTTTTGTCTCTTGTTTTTAATACGTATGTCTCAGAATGAATAAACTCAGTAAAAAGTGCATGGTAAATATAAATACATATGTCTATACGAATAAAACACAATACGAGTACATACTATATTTCTAAAATACATTGTTATTTTCTTAATATTTTAGGAAGATAAAAATAATAAATTTTTTCCTATTCATTTCGAAAGCGATGACGTCAAAATCGAGCGGGAATTACAATACCTGAAATATTGTTGAAATATGTATCCGGTTTGGAAGTGTGGCCGTGGTGAACAAATCGGATTATCGGGCAATTTAAATAAATATCATCTGGGTGCAAACTTAAGTTTGATTATGTGTATTTTTCACCACGGCCATACTTACAAATCGGATACGTATTTCAAGAATATTTCAGGTTTTGAAATACCCGCTCGATTTTGACGTCACGCGTTTGGAGTTTATCAAAATTGCAAGCAAATAGACCATTTTCATTGGTGGTGTGCGCATGATTAGCGTGAGAGGTCAGAATTGCCCTGTTAAATTATTTACATGTCAGATGAGGAATGAAACTTCGTCATTTTCTTCACAAAATGTGTGTTAATAAAACTTTTTGTGAAGAATAGGACAAGTTTCATTCCTCGTCTGATAATTCCTTCACGATAACTCAGCAATTGTAATTATTATTTACATGTTGATGATATGGTCAACTAACTTCTAAGTTGTTTATGTCATATTGTCATCTCTCATTGCCAAATAAAAAAAAATATGGTTCGGATACATTGTTGTGTCCCGGGGTGCAAAAACAAATCAAATGAAAACAAAAATGTGTCTTGGCATTTATTATCTGCGGATGGTAACAGCTGACACTGTTGAGTTGAGAGATCAGCAGAGGTCATGTTAAGGTTGCTTTGTAGAAAATACAACTTATTTAAAGTTTCAAAAATTGGTAATAGATGTCTCAATCTCAATGAAAATTGTATAAATGTATTTATAATAAAAATGTACAGTACTGATGAAATGTAATAAATGATCGAAAGTTGTGTATGAATAATTAATAAGTTTTTCAAGATCAAGATCTCGCCTAATCTCGTCAAGAATTGAAGTATGTAATATCGTCTCGATCGAGTATTTGACCTTGAAATTTATTTGGATCTTGATCTCGAAAATTTACTCAAGACGAGACGAGATCAAGAAAAATCTCGTCTCGGCGGCAACACTAGTAGGAGTGGAGTGGAGGGTTGTTTTTCATGACTATTTCTGGAGCCAGTCATTACAAAACCAAATTATTTGTAACTGTATCATAGATAAACTCTCAAAAAATCTAACGAAAGTTTCATGTCACTTTCTGTTTTAATAAAAGTAAAAACAGTTCATTATAATATACTTTCAATGAAATTAACACAAAACTTTGTCCTTGCAAGAGAAAATGCATAAAACTATTCTATTCTATGGATAAACTTCATTTTCCTGTAATTAAGTTGAAACATCAACATTCTGAATTACATTGTTTTATTTGTAAAGTCAATTAAAACTTTTGCGGATGCATCGTACAAAGAGTTAGTAGTAGAAGAGTGGAGCAATCTATTGTTGGAAATTGAATCAATTTAGAACAGACAGAGTTTGATGTAACTATACTCTTAGCTAGACTGCGACCGCCCTCTCTTTGTACTATAGTAACTCGCAAGGATATTAATTTAAAACAATAAACTAAGGCATTCACAATCGTCAACAAGATTGCGTGGTCAGTTAATGTGAATTAAAGTCCCTAGATTACTAAGGTATCGCGATTCATAAAGACTGTCTATTAGCAATTTGGTCTCAAAATGACGCACTGTTGTTGGGTCTGGTCACTATTTAAAAATAACTTCCTGTTGTATATGTTCTTGCAAAAATATATCTGAAAAGGGTTTTTGATTATTTGGAATACTATGTGAAAGAAAAAGAAAAAAAAAAGTTTATAAGAAAAACTGGTTTATCGAGTGTGTCAATTATTGTTGGTATAGTTTTGTATTTATTGTTCGGTAAAGTCAATAATTTTTAATAGTTTTGTATTGTAATATTAAAAATTAAAATACATAATTAATAAATATTTTTCGAAGAAATTTGTAATTTTTTAACGATAAACCTGTTCCTCGTCGCTTTACCTTCCAGATTATGAATCTGACGCCTAAATTTTGAGCTAAAATACAGTATGACCTCTTTAAATCGAACATGCTGTAATCCGAACCTTCAATAATCCATACAGCGACAACTCGGAGCCATAATCCGCATGAAAAAAAAAATAGAGGGAATCACTTGGTTTCATGTTCTCTGTTACCCAAATGAGGGTATCCCGTAGATTCATGTATTCTGCTACCTAAATGAGGGAATCCCTTGATTTCATGTTCTCTAAGAACTGCTCTGTTTACTGTTCATTGTTCATTAGACCTTTGTCTGTTACTGAGTTCAGTTTGCACTGCAATTTAAAGCTAAGATGACTTCCACGTTGCTTTATCGATTAAAGAAAAGATCGAGATTATTAAATTTAAAGGCGGGCACCACGGTGACTAATTTGTCGAAAAAATACAATGTGGGAAAATCAACGGTTTGCGACATGAAAAAAAAAAAACAAAACGAGTATTCTATCCTATGGAGGGGCATAATGGAGTTAGAGGGTATAGAAAGACGAACAAACGAGGTAGTTGCGCTAATAAGCCAAATATCTGAAGATGTCACACGACAAGAAGTTCTTGAATAGGCTATCGCACATGAAGAAACATGGGAATCAGCAAATGATATGGATATTTCGGAACATATTCATAATGAATCAAGCTCCGACGAAGAAGTAGAAGTGATACCGGTACATGTAAATCACATAGAGGCAGTCAGAAGTTTTGAAACGTGTTAGAAGTGGGCTGAAGAAAATGATGAATCGGAACGCCACATTCTAATTCTATCGGAAATGAAAAAACGAGCCAAAAAGGCAGAAGAAGCGAACATTAAATAAAGAAAAATCACCGAATTTTTCAGAGTTTCTTAGATTTACTATTGATTTTAATATAGATTTATGTAATATGCCTATATGTACTTTATTTTGTTGTATGCAGTAAGTACAGTTGTTATTTAAATTTATATTTGAAAACAAAGCATTTTTTATTGTGAGAATGTGGAAATTCTTAGAGCATTAAGAAAATGGGTATAATCTGTAATTTGTTCGATAATCCTAGCATTTCGATAATCCGCGCGCGGTTCTTTAGTAATCTAGAGATTTTATTGTAATTATAGACAGCCAGGTTCAATGTCAGGTAGATATTGGAGTCCCTTCACCAAAGAAATATAATAATACGAGTGTCGATCACATTAGAATAATTATTTAGAATAAGACACATGGTTCATATTTTATAGAATTTTATTTTAAATATGTTGAAAATTGTTTCATTTCAATCTCTTCTTCAGACAAAAACCCAAAAATTTCTTAGTTCTAACTTTCGCAATTTAATTTCAAGTACATATAAATAACTGTTTAAAATGATAGTGCAAATTTTGTTTCCACAGCATTCTGGTTTTCTTATTCTCAATAATTCTAACATGAACAACATATGGTTTTTTTTTAAAGATTTATAAGCGTTTCTACCGGGCCGTTATTGAAAAAATTCAATTCTGAAGGAGTCAATAAAATTATGGGCGCTTCTTATTCAGCAGACAGGGATAGGGACAAGGGTCTCGGTAAAAGCTAAATCTGGACTACAAGATAACCTTTAAAGTCCGTGACACACGATATATGTAATGACCATTACGTTTAATTATTAATTAGAATTAATGTTCATTACGAAAAACGTAGACACACGAACACTAGCCGAAACTTCATGCACATGCGCACACTGCCTACATGTTGCATTCACGTGGTAATCTGTGATAGCTGATAGCCCGGCATTTTGCATGTTGTTTGCGTAATGTGTTAGTGTGTATTATAATAAACATGTTGAAAAATATATTCACTTGGAATTTAGATATGAACGCTATTTTATTAGACATATGGGAAACAAATATTTCAAATCTTCGGAAACAAAAAAAAAACTCGCATGTTTATGCAGAAATAACTGTAGTATAGTCTGTCTACATTCATATTGAAAATAAATTTTCATTAAAATAAAACAGTCAATTCGTTGAAAACAATAACTCCAACCTCAATTCACTGATCGACAAATGACAAAACAGTCGGCGATGATAACCGAAACCTTCCGATGACTCGTTTTGAAACTTCATCGCCAGTTATGTTCATTATGAAGTTTCGAATGATCATTACATAAATGATAGTATGACAGACGGTAACTTAATTACGTATTAAATATTAATGATTATTAACTTCTGTCGTGTGTCCCGGGCATAAGTTTAAAGTAGCCGAAAGAATTTTGTAGAAATTTCTAACCATTCGTGTAGATTTTATAATTTGTTGAGATTGTAAACTAGCCGAATTATTATATGGTCTCTCTTTTACGCCAAACGCGGCGTCCAGCTGCCGCATTCGGCGTGTAGGTGGTGTACGTTGCGTGCTTAATTATTTCGAGCATTGTAGCATATGGACGTCGTAGTCACATGTAGCGCAATGAATTTGTTTAATAAAGAAAAAGATGAATTATTAACTGAATTGGTAAAGCCAATTTCGATCCTAGTAATAAGGAGGATTCTGCAATACTTTAAAACATCCTTCTGTGTTTAACCTTACAAATAAATCGTGTTTTCTTCGTCTCTTTTTTTTCAGTGACGTTCGTTCGTATTATATAATTGTCATTCTCCTCGAGTAAAAGAAGCATTAAAATTGTTGAACTATCCATTTTTGAACAAAATTGAAAGACCGGATTACAAACCGCTCTCCGCGACGTTTTCAAATGACATCATGTTGCACGCGACGTACAAACGCTTTATTCTGCCTCAGCAGACGCTAGACGTATTATTAGAGACTACTACTAAAACAAAATTACATTATATACAGTGTGTCCCATTTAGAGCTGATACGATTGGGATCTCGAGAATTATGAAACTTTTTGTGCACTATAGGCCATCTCAGAAGTGCTTTTGTTTTTCCAAAAAATTCCTATAGGGCACTAGATAATGACGAAAAACGGAATTTTTTCATTTTGAAATTACTTCTAACCAATCATTAATCGAGAGAAATGTTTCAAAGAAAAATGTTATATATTTTCATTGTCTTTCCCGTGGCGTTCAAATATAATTTTTATCGGTTAATTTCCGAGATATACCACAAACTTACATTTCTTAAATGGAATCCATATTTTAAGGGTAAAACAAATTTAAAATACATTAACTTTTATACCAGTCGAAAGAGAAAAATAAACATTTTCTTAAAGTAAAAATCAAATATGGACCAATTAAAAAAATATAAGTTTGTGTTATATCTCAGAAATTTACCGATAAAAAAATATTTTTGTACGCCACTGGATAGACATGAAAATATCTAACTTTTTTATTTGAAACACTTTTCTCGATTACTGATTATTTCGAACTAATTTCAAAATGAAAACATCTGATGTGGCCAGCACATTACCTTCCGTCAGTTCCATGTATTCTGTACAAATTTCGTACAGAAAGTTCCTTGCAAAAAATTCTATTTCTTGTATATTACCTGCCAGCAGTTGTATGTGTTTTATACAAATTCCATACAGAAAGTTCCTATATTTCCAGTAAAATTATAACACAAACATTTAATTTCTTTATAATTTTTTAACTCGATATCCATTTAATATGAAGTATAAAATGCAGACAAATCGTATAGAGAATAAAATATTCTTTAATATTTATAATAACATTAAATGTGAAAAAATGTTATTTATCATTGTTTTTTTAAGAAAAACTGTTAAAATCTTCAAATATGGGTACTTCCGGTTGACCAAGTATAACCAAAATCTAATCAGCTCTTCATATGGATGCAACGAAGAGGAATACGAAAGAATTATAATTTTTGGAATTGTAGTATTAGAGTTATCGCAAAGCAAACTTTTGTCACACACACACACGCGCGCATGCACACACACACACATACACACATCATCGTAAAAATAATAAAATCGTATTCTAGGGACCTTAAAACGTGTTTATTCATCAAAAACTCACCACTGAATTTTTGACAATATGTACCATTCTTACCTAAAGATACCGGAAGGTAAAAATCGACCAAATTCTGTTTTTCGTCATTATCTAGTACCCTATGCGAATTTTTGGAGAAACAAAAGCACATCTGAAATGGTGCAAAAAAGTTCCATTTAACCGACACTGTGTCTCTTACAGTTCTTGAAATCCTAATGTATCCTAATGTATATAGTATTTCTTTTTGTTTTATTTTGTTTTAGGAAGAAATATGGGATTTTCCAATGATCCTATTATATTCACAATTTTATCTGTACCTACGAACTGTACCTTAGTGGAAATCTGTAACTGTGATTAATGTTCATAATAATATAAAGTATTTGATAATCGCAGCAAATGATAAAATAAAATAATATAATATTCATATTCATAGTAAAAATTTAATAATACTCGTAATATAATATTAAAATAAAAATCATTACGATAATGCAAAAAATGTGCAGGCAGTTTTAAAAGCGGATTAGTCATTAATTACATTTTTAATTCCAATTTTAACTCCATTTGGAATTCATAAAAAACAATAGTTGCTAACTCGGAGTAGGCGGTATTTACAATACTTAATCCTAATTTTAATCCCTTGAAATGTAGGAATTCGTTACATATTATTTAATTCCAAATATAATATATTTGTAAGGCCCGATTTCATAAAACGAATTAATCTATCATTATATTTTAAAATTTTAGTAATTTAACAAATGCAACGCATTTTTTACAGCAATGACTTGAATGGCATAAAAACATGGAAATTGATTCGAATTTGTTCATACAATTAAAGTGTCCTCGAGTATTTTAGATATAAATAAATATACTGCAACTTGAGCATGAGAAGCACTCGCTATATTGGACTTACTCTTTCATTAATGAAACCACGTAAGTCTATATCTTAAAATACACTATAGCATGCAGCCTTGATTTACGGCTAACCCCCATATCCCGGGGGAATATTGTGTTTGATCTTGAGCATTTTTCTTCATCAGCCACGTACTAACGTCCTTCAATATCGTTCGTCCGTTTCACTTGCAGCTTCCACAATTTCCACACCAGAGATTGATTAATAAAACAAATAAAAACAATGTAATTGGAAACACTCGATTACCGCATGTTGACGGATTCAGGTTTTCAAATCAATCTTTTATGAGACTCTACACCAATTAAATATTGTTACTTTTTGTAATTTATGTTTGTTTAGGTTTTTTATTTTCATTTGATGTTAAAGGTGCATTCACAAATGAAAATTAGGTTTATGGTTTTCGTTTTGGTTTAAGGAAGTCATTCATAAATGTAAGTTTACATGACCTGAAAATTAGTTTTGATATGTACAGACATCTGTGTAAATGCTTCAAAAACAAGATTAAAATATCGGTAGAGCAGTACTTAACAAGACACCTGTGCGTCGTAAAACTGTCATTCGCTTGACATTACTGGTTATATTTCAGCAATTAAATTATGACAGTCTCCATGTTCTTCTCACATTTGTTTAAAAAGCCGAATCCACCAAGTGGATACTAAATAAAGATGGGTGTATATATCTATATCATTTCAGACTCGTTCTCATTGGTGAAGTTTGTGACGTCGAACTAAATCATAAACCTAATGTTTGGAATGTTTAGCTTTATGATTTGGATTTAGAGACCCTAAATTCTGAAGTGTGAATGGAGTCATAACATAATATGCGGCCAAAGTCTTTAAATCTAAAGTATAAACCATAAATCTAAACCTAATTTTCATTTGGGAATGCACCTTTAAGGTACATTCACAAATGAAAATTAGGTTTAGATTTATGGTTTATACTTTAGATTTAAAGATTTTGGCCGCAAACTTCACCAATGAGAATGAGTCTGAAACGATATATACAGTCATCTTTATTTAGTATTCACTTGGTGGATTCGGGTTTTTAAACAAATGCATGAAGAACAAGACTGTCAAAACTTAATTGCTGAAATTTAACCATTATGCCAAGCAAATTACAGTTTCACGGCGCACGGGTGTTTGTTAAGTACTGCTCTACCCATATTTTAATCTTGTTTTTGAAGCATTTTCATAGATGTCTGTACATATCAAAACTAAATTACAGTTAATTTAAATTTTCATTTATGAATGACTTACTTAAACCTAAGCAAAAACCATAAACCTAATTTTCATTTGTGAATGCACCTTTAAGGTACATTCTCAAATGAAAATTGGGTTTAGATTTATGGTTTATACCTTAGATTTAGAGATTTTGGCCGCATATTATGTAATGACTCCATTCACACTTCAGAATTTAGGGTCTCTAAATCCAAATCATGAAGCTAAACATTGCAAGGTCCAAAATTTAAGTTTTCATGTAGATTAATATTTAAAATTTTCAAAAATTATTGTTCTCCCCTGTAGAAATTGCGTTTATAATAATCATTAATAAAATTTAAATTAGACATACGAAATATTAAATTACAAATTTATTGTTTAATTATCATTAGCATTTAACATTCGTCGTCTCGAAAATGTCAGGTACGCATTTCCGCTGCCTGAAATTATTGAAGTGAGCAAAACACAAACATGAATGTTCGGTAATTTATGTTGAAATTTTAGTTGTTCGCCAGCGACAAAAAAAATCGAACTGTTGCTTCAAAAATGTTATATTATATTGACGTTTGAAGAAAATAGTCATTTGTTTAAGTAGGCACTAAAATATAGGATTTACAGCAGAGGCTGCCGAAGCTGTAAATCTGTGTTTTGTTAAACACATTAATTTAGTGATTATTTTTAATACCTATTTGAAAATTGTCGCTATCATATTATGTTGCTATGCGTTTGTTGAACGGTTGCTATGTACATGGCAACAATAGACAGTAAAAGTGACATTTTAGAGACTATTAGCTTTCAAGAAAATCGCACTTTTAATGATAATCGGCAAAAAAATATGTAACGATACAAGAATTTGAAAAGGAAAAAAATCATTACATGAAAAAATTACATACCAATTTTAATTAAAAGAATATATAGCATAATATCTTAACGTTTTCATTTATTTGGGTGAAGTGTAAATATTAGACAATTATTATTAATTATTATAAAGGTTTATTAAACTATAATGAAAATTACTATTACTAATATTAAACAATTATTAAAAACTAATTAAGACTAAAAGTGTTATTAAGTAGATAACACTAACACTACTTATTTAACCAATTAACACTACTATTTATTTCCACGATATTACTAATTATTTATTTTACTACGCGTTCCAATCTTAGATTGCCGGTCTGTTGCAGACTCTTGTAGACTGTTTCCGCGATATTTATATCACTATATTTATATCCATATACAATTATATCACGTTCAACTAACCGCCTACCGACCTCCACAGCGTCTGTATACTCAACTGACTCAACAGTGTCTGTATATTCAACTGCTCGGACAGAAGTCACCCCTTTCACAACACTATCTGTCTATTTATGCAACTCTCTGTCTAACTTCCACAGCCTCAGTATCACCCACTTTCCGTATGCCACAATACTCGTCAACACTACCGAGTATTCACATCCACAGCTATCCCAATGTACAAGTAACTTTCCGAGTACCTACTCGACACCAACTGCTCACTACGATACTGCTGTGGTTCCCACTAACACTTTACTCTCTAACACTCCATGTAACTAACTAACTTACTATGTAACTAACTAACTAACATAGTGCACTAATGTAAGTGTCTGTCCGTCTTCATTACTCGAACTGATATTAACTGACTGGCTTTAATCAGTGATTTTCCTACAACTCCAGTACCAGTCTTCACATCATCATTCTCAGTGCCGGATTTATGCCTAGGCCTACAAGGCTTCGGCCTAGGGGTCCAGCCAGCCTAGGGGCCCCGGTGGAAGGTTCAACAAAGTAGGCAAATCTCTGCAATCTGTTAACATCGACCTGGGTACGATCGTTGAACTGTATCAGTCTTTAGTAACATACCTAGAACACTTAAGGAAACCCAGTACCTTTCATCATTATGAGTCGAAAGTTATTGAAAAATCCGGTGAAAATAGCTATGCATATGACATGCAGAGGAAACGTAAGCGTAAAGTCCAATTTGACGAAGTAAAAGGAAACGAGGCGGAACTCTCTGGCAGGGACAGATTTAGAGTTACCATTTTTAACGTCATTATAGATAGACTAATTACAGAACTACGGAGACGCGGATCTGCTTATGAGGAGTTAAGTAAAAAGTTTGACTTTCTTACGAAACTACATTGTTTGGAATCTAAAGACATCCGTGAAGGAACCAGAAACCTTATAACTTTTATGCGGCAAATTGGATAGGACTTGGAAAACGAGTGTCGGCACCTGCAAGCTCATTTGTCGTCGAATGATGAAGTTATGGAGTTATCGTCACGAGTATTTATCGGAAAATGGCTTTTTGGACATTTATCCAAGCGTAGGAATTGCGCTCCGAATGCTGTTGTATACATATAGAGTCAGAAATAATGCTGTCAATTGACTATGATGACGTCATTCGTTCTTTTGCACAGAAAGTTCGTCGTATGATTGTATAAATTTTATAGAATAACGCAACTATAGTAACAGACTGTATTATTCTGATGTTTATTAAAGTCATTAAAGTCGATTAAAAATTATATGTTCTGTACTAGTGCATTCAATTCGCTAAATTTCTAAAATAGCTTCGAGATGGTGGGCCCCAAATGTCAAGTGCCTAAGGGCCCTGCGTCTATAAGTCCGGCCCTGAGCATAACAATATTCCCCTCACAGAAACTACCATCTAGTTGTGCTTGAACGATAGATTCACTTCGTTCTGGAAGGGTAACATCTTCGGCCATTATTACGCGCACAGCCTTGTCTTCTCGTAGGTTTAAAACAAGTTCTTCTTCATTGACCATCATTACTCCATTCTTTAGGTCAAGTTTAAAACCGTGCTTTTTCATTACGTCCATACCGAGTATTAATTCATCTTCAACGTCAGGCGCTGCACATTACAATATTGAATTTGCTATTTCATATATTAAAGCTTCGTAGTATCTTTCAATTAACAATGAAATTAACAAGTTGTTTCAAAAAGTAAAAACGTCGTTTGTTAGTTGAAACGTTGGAGAGATATATAACATAAACTTAACCATTCATTTTGCGTGTAATGGTATCTGCACGTTGGCATGTTTTTACTATTCCACTCAGCGCTCTAAAATTATTTCACACCCGTACTGAAGGATTTCATAATAATTTCTCCCATCTCGAGAATTCAACGGTATACGTGATAATTTACCACAATGAATTAACGTTTTCAAGTTTGCATATAGTGAAAATATGATGAATAGCAGACTGCACTTCGAGGATTATCACGATTTACACGTACATCTCATGCATATTCCTTCTCACATATTTTCATTCTATTTCGAGGCGTAGATATAATTTTTTAATGTAATTCAATTAATTCGATTAGTACTTGCAGACGGACGAATGAAATTAAACTTAGATTTTAATTAGTTTAAAAAAAAAAAATTTGGTAGACCTTAAATAAAATAAATAAAATAAATATATCATCACGGCATATTACCCATTGCTGGGTGTACCAATCTGCTTTGTACGCAGATTTCGGTAATGATGATGACATATTTGTACTGTGCGGGCGTTTACCAGGCGTCACCTCAGGGGCATTCATTGCTGGCGTGGAAAGTGCACCACAGGGGTCAATTGGTAGACCTTGAAATAATATAATTGGTTGTTTGGTTTCCATGTACTATAGTTATTTAAGTATTCATGTCGGTAAGTGTATCCTACCGGTTGAGGATTTAAGAAAGCTTTAGTCGTTTTATTTACTTACTGCCTCAGTCTCCTGATCGGTAAGTGATTCACACCACTTACCGATCAGCAATTTGTAAATGAAGCTTACTGCCTGGGAAACCCTATCGGTAACCAATTAAAAAATCTGATGTGGACACCACACGACTTCCTTGTACTCAAAACCAACATGAAATACTCTTATAGACCCAATTATAAAATTGCACGTATTTGACGTAATTTGACATAACATTATTTTTTGTACTTTTTTGTCCTAATCCATACCATGCTTTATTAAAAAAAATCAAACAGTACCTATATCATTTTTAAACTTACATATTTCGCTTATAAAAAGGTCTAATTTAATAATATTGAATGTGCTAGACGCCGAATTTAATTCTCTAAAACTATTATTTGTAGCATTTATTTCTAAAATCCAAATAAAACCTTTTAATTCAAGAAAAACTTCAGGTAATATATCACGTCCGATTAGCCTATTTTAACTAAAATCTACTATGATATTCCCATTGACATAAAAGTCTTATATACCAAATTTGAAAAGTTTTGGATTATATTTTAAAATAGATTTTAATTATAATCTATTATAGACTTCAAGCGAAGTACCACTTCTGGAAATTATGTAATGACCAAAAAGGGAGGTGCACAACTAGATGTTATAGCAGTCCTAAATACAAAATTTCAACTTTCTATGGCTTACCGTGTTTGAGTTATGCATACGTACAGACGTACACACGTACGTACGTACAGACGTCACGACGAAATTAGTCAAAATGGATTCAGGGATGGTCAAAATGGATATATCCGTTGAAATCTGAAAACCGAAAATTTTCCCGAATACAATACTTTCTTTACTTTGTACAAGGAAGTAAAAATGTACCAGAGAGTGTAAAGCTGCGTTCAGAGCTATTGAATTATAAATTACAATTAGTATTTACAAATAGTAATCGGTTGAAGCGTCTTAAAACTACCGGTTTTAATTCTGAAATAGCGTTTAGAATTAGCACTTAGTGAAAGTGCTATCTATTAAAAAATCGATGAAGCAATCTATATAAATAAAAAAATAGATGAGTTTTATGAAACAATTGTAAATAGAGTAGTATTTGTTGTTTGAACACTATACTTGAACACTATAATTGACGGATAAAAATATTTCGGATCATTAATATTTTATATTGTGATAAAAATAGGATTAGAAATGAAAGACATTCTGTAAAAAGTGACAAGTATAGGTACATATGATTCTTCACTTTTCTATATTCTTATTTATTACAATATCCTGCATCATACCACATTTAAAACATTATATGCACTGTGCTGTTTGACGTTTCTGACAGAAAGAGACAAGATGATATATCTGTCGCACTAATTGTAAGTGAAAAGTTTGGGATTTGCATACTTACCACTTATCACTTACACTTAATGTCTTAATTTTGTCGCTGTGAACGCTAGCGTTGTTTGCCATAAGTCAAAGTGTTTGTATTAATTGTAAGTGCTAATTGTAATTTATAATTTGGTAGCTCTGAACGCAGCTTAATACACAATAGTTATTTATGCTACAAGGGATGTAGGTACCATTTACCAATCGAGGACGACATTGCGCCCGAGCAATAGCGAGTACTGGCAAATAACTTCGAGAGTTGTCAAATGTATCTACATCTCGTGTTGCATATAATATTTTTTCCACTCCCGATTATTTATTTTTTATCTGTTCATTTTTACTGCCAGATATGCCAAGGAATACCGTTGAATATTGATATATTAAAAAAAGAATATTAATATTCATGGAAAATATAAGAAGAAAAACGTTGTCGTCTGTCACATTTGACACGTCAATGGTAACTTTTAAATAGAAATATTTATGAAATGAGGACAATTTGATAGAAATTAAATTCAAAATCATAAATTATAAGAATGAGAAAATATTTGACACAAGTTTAACTGTTGGTAATTTACAAAGAGGGAAGTAAGTTCAGCTGTAGGGAAGTAAGGATAATCCTTACATCCCGTCGCTAATTGAAATCGATATCGGAAGTGGGAAAAATTATTTACGCCAATATCTCCATATATTTATTAAATTAATTTGATTTATTGTCCAAGTACCTAATAATTACTTGGAAGTTTTTTTTTATGTTAATAACATCAGATGATTTGAATTTCAAAACAACTTGAAAAATTAGCAAACATATTTTTTATCGATTTTTGTATTTCAAGTTCAGTTTATTCTTATCTTCCTATTTATTCATTTATGCAAAAAAAATAATGGTGTTATAACATTTTGCTAATTCTTGTCTTGAAAACACCCAGAAATTGGTTATTCTTATAACAGTGATTACAACTTAACCATAAGTTCCCTAAAAAAAATATTGATGATTAAAATTTTTCCTTTGTATCTGAAACAAAAATAAATAAACTGAATAATGATCAAATAAATGTCATGATTTTATATCAAACAGTAACAAGACAAAATACAAATATAAAATAGTTATTTACGTTATGTCTGGTAAGTTAGTTATTACGGTACGAATGAGAAGTTCACGGACGTGGCAACAAAAGAGCCGAGTCAGGAATTTCGAAATGAGTACCATAATACTACTTCACGGCCGCATGACGTACAACATTTTATTTCATAGTGTCCACGTATTTCAAAAAATTATATTAATTCAAACTTGTCTATTTAACTTAGGTCACATTATCTTTGAATTTGTGATAATTGAATTTGAGTCCGAGAAATGGAACATTACAGTACTGCGGTAAATTTTAAGTTAGAAAAATGTAAAAGCATTAATCTTTTACATAAACTGGCATTTTTTACCTCTCGCTAAGAGAGGTATTGAATTCATGCTAAAAATCGCATATCCAGATTTTAGTGAATAAGCACGTTTTAAGGTCCCTAGAATCCGATTATAACATTTTTATGATGTCCGTATGTGTGTGTGGATGTGTGTGAGGATGTTGGATCCACGATTTCTCAAATACTATAAGACTTAAGACATTTTTAACTACGGATTCCTCAATCTAACAATAATGGGAAGAGTTGATTAAGTTTTGGTAACAATTGGACAATCGGAAGTAGTAGTTACAAGAAAAAAATCATCTAAATATTATTTATCGAAAATTTATGTAAATACTTATATTAAAGAACGTTAAATTTTTTATTCGATAAATATAAATTCATTATTATATCTTCTATAGATTTAGAGATAAAGAAATGCATATAAAATAATTGGATGTAAAAAATCTCAGATCAAACTACTTCATGGCAAGAAATTTAAATGTTTGTAATTGACATATAAATGTCACTATCGAAAATATTTGTATGCCACTGTCAAAAATATTTGTACATCATTATGAAGATTATGAAGTCAACAACGCAAAAGAATATACGTAAAAAAGAATATAAAAGGAATTTGCGAAAAAATGAATATATAGAAAAAAAAAGTGGAAAAAGAAAATTTAAGGATATTGAATATAAAGAAAATGCTTGTATTGTACATAATTTATATTAAAATATCCCATAGATTTTACAAATATATGTGAGAATTATTTTGTAGTGAGACATGAATATTTGTATTTGTATTTAAAAATATTTTTTGTTTTATGCGTACAACCAGGTAAAATATCTGGCGAGAGATTATGTGCTGGCCACATCAGATTTTTAATGAACGATTTCATGATAGTACCCAACATAAATTATATATATTTAGTACGTTCAGAAATAAACGAAAATGAATGAAAAGATGATAAATTATATGTATAGAAATAATCCACTTTCTTGCGCCTGGGGTTAAATTTTAATACGTGTCTTCGCGTAGGATGACAGTTGATATATTGAATACTAAAATCTCCAAAGTTTCCAAAAGTTTTACATTAGGAAAGATGCTGAAATCAAATCTAATTAAGAAAAACATGACATTGATGGAGTGCGTTATTTTTAAATTTCCTTGAAAAAGATATTCAAATATAGAAAATGTCACGTTGAGTAAAGAAAGGAAAATGAAGAATATAATAAAGACAAAATACGTTATAATGTTGCATAAAAATATGATTAAATATTGTTGTATTTTTTATTAAAAATTGGAACTCCTACATTAAAAGACGAAATATTAACTGAAGAATTTTTATTAAACCTATTCAGCTAAAAATGTTTAGCCCAATACAATAATGGTAGCTGCAATTTATTTTGTTATTAATTTTCTTATTCATTTTGTTTTCTTTGAATATTAACTCTCCCGTAACACGTTATGGAATAATTTATACGTACAGCTTCAGTATAGTATAGTTTGGCTATAAAATTAGAAGAATTTTGCCATCCTGTTTTAAAAAAGAAAAAATAGAACCTACTAGAGATGTGAAAGCTATATGGGAAGAAAATTTCAAGATCATATTTTGTCATTTGGGATATAGTGTAAACTTACACTTTTTAACTTGTAATTACTGCGTTGTGGCACTGAGCAGTATCTATGGCATTTACTGATCATTATTTAAACCTGAAAATATAATATACACTATATAGCTGGATTCAGAGATTGCGTAGTAAACATAGCATAGAATAGCACAGAAAAACATAGAAAATGAACATACGGAAAAGCGTGTACTGATTCAGAGTTACAGACATAGCATAGCACAACACAGCAAAACATGGGGAATTGGTCATATTTTATTTCAAAGATATGTTTTGCCATGTTCGGCCATGTGCGCTATGTTTCGTGAGTATTCGTAGTTACACCAGGCCTACTACTACAGTGCTTTAATGTTGACAACTTGCTGACATTTGTTTTGAAGTTTGGTTAAGATAACTTTTAAGTTATTTTGTATTGCAGTTGTGTTTATTATAATTATTTAAAAAATGAGTGATTCTTATGAACAAGACATAAAGTTAATAAGCTTAGTGGAGAAGTCGCCGATCCTCTACGACAAAAAGAGAATGGATTTTCTGACATGAATTTATCTACATACAATAGTTCTATGTTTTCTGTACAATCTCTGAATTGGTTTTAAGTTTCTATGTTTTCCTGTGTTGTGTATTTCTAAGCTGTGTTTACTACGCAATCTCTGAATCCAGCTTATATGTCACTTTCTTTTACAACAAATATAAATTAAACCTGTTTAAAATTACATACGTTTCAATGTATGCTATCAACGTTTCCTTATTCCTCTAGTTCATAAATCTGCCACCAGACGTCACCCACTTTGAATTTTTTCGCACTATTTCTAAAACATTGACCTTGGCTCTTGGAATGTTCTCATGTCCATAATCTTGTATATTTAATATTTTTTAGCATTTAGATCCCTTTAAATAGAAATGTTTCAATTATGCCCGGGCCACACTATGTGTTTTAGCAGAACCGGTAAAACCGCATCCGGTTAAACGGGATGGATCATACAGCGTCCACATATATACCGTTAAACAGGACGGCAGCATTGAGAACCCGATTCGGACACAGTCAAACCAACGTCTGACCAGTGCTGAGCCCAAATAGTATACGTTGTCTATTAAAAAATAAAACCAGACCCTTGTGAACGCTTGCATTATTTCCAATGTTTTGTAGTTGTCATGCGGCAAATTGACCGTCCGGTCAAACCGCAATATGCTGCGGTAGTATCCGGCAATCGGACCGCAACTGCATCAGTGTGGACGCACTCATTTAAAATAAGTTGTTGTCAATTATTGTTAGTTCCTATGTGGTTTCTATAGCAACATTCGATATCATTTATTGGAAATAATCAACGCCAACTTATCCTGAATTAAGATTCTTTTCAGTTATTCTGCTACTTCCTGTTTCTTCGTTAAATAATAGATCTGGTCCTTTATAAATGAAATCGAAATCCTGTGTAACTTGCTACATAATAAATAAAGTAAGAAAACACGAGTTTCAAATAGGAAATGCAAAACCGGAACAGCCAGACGATTTCCAGACATATTGAATCACTTTAGCAATGTATCGGCCGCTTGAGGCAAATAGTGTAAATTTGCCCAATAACCACAGCGCTCTTACTACAAAGACCAACTTGTGGAGTAGTTTACTATTCAACAGATCTAATATATCATCCTCAACTTGAAATCTTCAGCGATATTTGCGATTACTGTTTGTTTGACAGATAAATTTTGTAGTAGCAATATTATTTTTTCCGTTGATCATTTATTAGTATAGACTATTTCACTCATAAATTTATAAGCCAATCCAAATTCAGGATTCTACTTAGTTACCAAGTTTCATTTCACCAAAACACCGTCACAAAAAATCTCACCCATTAAGCCAATAAGATGTCGTATTTTTCCTAGTAAGTGAGTTTTGATAAGCGAATTTTTTTTTGGCGTTTCAGAAACATTGTTTACTTACCTGTCAAAGTGTGTATATTTTCAGTGTTATCAGTTTTGATTAAAAACGAGTCGATGCGGACAGGAAACGTTGAAAAAGCAAACTTAAATATAACACCTCAAAACAATAAAAATTAGAAGATTTTTGTAAAGAAAAAAAAATATAAATGAATATCTGATTTTTATTTTGGAAATAGTCATCCGAATACCATTCGTGGTTAGATTTTATCCTGGAAAAATTTTCCGATTGCTTTACTCGTTTGACAACTCGTGATTTTTTTTGTCAATGCCACCCAATAAATTGCTAGGCAATCAGCTCTCGCAACAATCTGAAAAAATTTACCACTTATGATATTATATATGAGAAAAGCGTTTATTATTAACAACCCATATTAATGAATGATTTTTATTTTCTATAAAAAAATGTCTGACATTATTAACCTATTTTTTAAAGTGAACGCGTTCATGTTGTTTCTTTTATTAATCGCCCTTATTGACAGAAATTATTAGTTAAATAACTATCATTTACTTTTGTTCAATAATATTCATTGTTGATTTGCTAACAATTAATGACATTTAGAACTAGAAGGAATATAAAATATGTATAACATATTTAAATCATATAATTTTAATGTTAACAATAAAATTCTATACCGTACAAATGATTTGTGCATAAAAATATACTTGTATCAGAAATATCATACATATTAAATTTGGCAAAATGAAAAAGTTATTTTTGTTTGATTGTAAACAACGTATAATATGTAAGGAGCGGACAAGAGGTTAGAAAAAACGTCACCCTCACCCATAATGTAACAGGCGAGTGAAGAGAGGGCTATTAATCTGTCTACCCTCTCTGTCTGTCATGTTACATTTTGCGAGACACTTTTTAATAGCGACTTGATACGATTTGTCCACTCCTTAGTTATTATTCTTCGTGCCACTAGCCAATTAAAAGTTTAGTTTTTACTAAAGAAATTGCAACTTACTCATCTTAGTTTAAAAAACGTATACTTAAATGTTGAGTTATAGGCTATAAGTGTCATTAACCTATTTTTTTATTATCTTGTGAATTCTAAATTTGAAAAATCTTTCTATGTAATTCGTTGCAAAATAGTGTTTTTCGCACACGACGTCTAGTGCGAAAAACTCAAGTATTTTGCATCTATACCTACATACAGGATTTAACAGAAATAAGTACATTAAATTTAAACAGTAGCAGAACTCGTCGAGAGCAACAATATTTTTTAGAAACTTTTTTCGATAATGAAATTTAAGACAAAATTTTGAAACTTTTAACACAGTATGTAGAAGGTTTAAGTTAAATATTATTGCTCACGTCTGTACAGTGTGATCAAAACTATCTGATAGTCACGTGACCCGCATCTTTCCTCAATGACATCAAAACTAGACTTCTGGGAAGAAAAGTTTGGTATGTAAGTTCATAGACGTGCGAATTATTATTATATACGGTTCTACAATAAATTTGTGGTTCGTTCGTTAAAATCATTTCGGGTGGTAACTCATTAATTAGGCTATTAAAATTATTTTCTTTAACTCACTTACCAAGCAAATAACGGAATACACTAATAAGAGTCTTGAAAAGGACTGTTGTCGATAATGTAATTATGAAAGGCATGTAATAAAAACGGTAAAAATAAACAAAGAGCGTAACGCCTATGATTTGCAAGTAACCGTTAATACTAATTTCCGCGGAATAAAATATTGAGAACTACTCAGGTCATGTGACTATCAGATGGTTTTGATCACTCTGTACAAAATTCATATGCAATATGTAATTTATAAAAAATCATATACTTCGATGGGACTGATGTTAGTAACTCATTAAAAAGAATTCATACTTCACCCTCCGACGTTATACTCACCATTTTGCGGTTATAGTAAACCTATCACGGGTGTTATAAGAACAATAACGCCTGAGGTCAACAGTGTACTTTTCGAGGGCCTGTGGCCCGAGATACGTACATTGAGCGAAGGCGTTATTGTCCGTTTAACTCCCGTGGTGCGTTCAACGTTTAACGTCCGACTATAATTTTTAATATTGTACGGATTGCGGACCAGACAGTTTTAATAAAATTTACGAAGTATGTAGGCTATAAATGCTTCTGCTTGTTTTTTAGGCTTTATCCCAGTATCAATATCATTTTATTGACAACATTACCATAGCAACAACTCATAACATACTCTAGGGTGTTATTTGGTAATCCTGAAAGCAGGGTTGTTATGACAATAATAACATACCAATCGGACGTTAAATAATTAACCATGAAGGTCAACGCGCACTTCAGCGACCGAAGCGAAGCGCGGCGAAGAGAAGTTTTTACATTCAATGTATTCTTATGTGTATACGCGCACTTTGGAGCAGCAAAGAGCAGAGCAACGAGGCAACTATTCACATAAGAATACATTGAATGAAAAACTTCTCTTCGCTGCGCGTCGCTTCGCCGCTCTTCGCGTCGCTCAAGTGCGTGGCGGCCTTGATTAAATTTTCCTTTAAATTTCATTTTATTATATTTCTTTCAATTTTTCTTTAAACGCACTTTCCGTAAATATATCAAGTTTCATCGTAAACTTTTTAAATCGTAGTTTTCCTCTTAATCTTACACAAAAGAAAAAGAAGCAATTGAAAATATTTGCTTTCTATTTAAAACTTTGTTCGAAACGTAAAAGTTTTATTTTCGTCTCATTATGAAGCCAAGAAACTTTTAAAAGGCCAATGCTTTATTGATTTCAAATAATGTCTAAGAGCTCAAAAGGTAGCATTGTTCAAAATCCCAAGTTGTTTTAAATAGTTTCGTTTGTAGCGCTATGTTTGTCGGGAAAACATCAAAAAGGAAATGAAAAGAGTCGAACATTGCAGAAGAGCATTGTTTGTTTTTATGATACACAACGTATCTATGACAATAAAACATATCGGATTAAAACAGGGATTTGCAAAAATATTTGTTATGGTTATGTTTCAATATACAAGAAGTTTTTTGCGGAGTTCAATAGCTTTTTAGGTAATAAATTGATTAGAACAACATGTTAAAAATAATTATGATTGATATCCAGATACATTTTCAAAAATAAGTACATTTTATTTTTCAATATTCATGTGAATTCAATAAAAAAATCCAATGTGATGACGTCACTAACAATGTTTATACAACTATTAAATATATGAAATATCGCTAATTGTTATATAAAATACATTACAAAGTACTAGATTCCTGCAAGTCAAACATGAAACAAAACTAGAGTTAGAGTAAATAGTACAAAAATAGAAAATACTCGGCACAGGTATAGTATAACATTTCCCTGTATTTGATTTGAAAGGAAACTGACCCTTACGTAGTCCGTTACAGAAGATTACAATTGTACCTACTCAATACCAGGGGGCATTTAAAATGACCTTAGCAACAGGATTCAGGGATGTATTTAAAAAAATTAATATCGCAAATTCTAGTTTGTTCGTCTCAGGTGTACTTAAGAATCCCTCGAGTCGGAATTACTGTTAGAGCGAATTAAAAATAATCCTATTTCATAGAATTGCCAAACTAAATAGTTTAAAGATCAAAATATTTTGTTATAATCAACATGAACGAAAAATGTTTAAAATATTTTAAACGCACCCCTGTTTTGATATTCAGTTACCCTAGTCGGCCAGCTATTTTCAGCCAGACATAGTAATGTATTTCTGTGATTTCCTAGTCCAATATTTAAATGGGTTCATGCAAAAATTTCATACCTGGATATTTCGTACAATTCTATTCTTCTCCAGGGTTTCAAAAGAAACCACATCTATAAAATAATTTAAACGTTAACTTTCATTCGCTAGTCATACCATACCAGATAAGTGGGGAACAGTCGACCAACTGCGGTCTCGATATAACGTCACCGTGGAATAATGTTTATGCCATTGGTATATTGGATATTGGAAGCGGCTTATTTTCTAAACGTAAAACGCGCGTTAACAAATTGTCTTATGAAACTTGGTTTAAGCTTAATAAAACATGTTTCATACATAAGGCCTGTTATCGCTCTCGTCCTTTGAAAAACTCGCCACAAAGCGGCTCTTTTTCCAAGCATGGACTACGTTAACAGATTGCCTTATGAAACTTGTTTTTATTGTACTATTTCAGCAAGGTAACAGTCTTAACAATATCGTCCTTCCTTATAAATAACGACTGTAAAAAAACTTGTTTACTCCAACTTTTCACAATATCAATCACACTTCTACATTTATTTATTCTTTGAGGAACTGTAATATACATTTACACCTTTTCTTATTTTCATTTATTTCATTTATTTATTCTTTATATAACGTGACATCATAAAGTCATTTGTCATTTTCCTTTTAAATCAAACATATTTTTCCTTTTCTAAAATTCCAACCAAATCCTTATGTCTTTATTTTTATCAAATACGAGTATGTATATAAACTGAACTAATGAGTCTTGTATAAAAATCTATGCATAATCATTTACAAAAAGTAGCTGCTCATTGCATTATTGCAAGAACCACGAAGTAGAATCAATACTGTATCGTGCACATCCAACTGACTAGTATCGAAACAGAGACGTTTCTGCTGACTGAGCAGCATCGTTATTATCAGCGGTACTACGACCTCAAAGAACAGAATAAGTAGGAATGAGCTCGAGAAAAATACCTTTCGATTAATTGTAATTTGTGATTGATTGAAATTAAAGAACGAATGTCATAATTGTCATTTTATTTTGTATTCTGCGTTGTCACCCAACCCTTCAATCGACAATTAGGTACATGAGTTCTTTATACTATTGTTTCTATTTTGCGCCTTTTCTACCATTTGTACCTCCCACTACCCTTGGTAACAGAGGTATAGGGATCGGGATAAAAATCGCAAATGGAGATTTTTGTAAATGTCTACGTTCCCTACCGTCCCTAGAAACCAGTATTAATATATATATATATATATATATATATATATATATATATATATATATATATATATATATATATATATATATATATATATATATATATATATGTGTGTGTGTGTGTGTGTGTGTGTATGTGTATGTATGTATGTGTGTATGTATGTGTGTGTATTTGTGTGTGTGGTCCTTGACTCTAACTCAAATACTATCATTCAGAAAATTTTGAAACCTTGTATTTAAACGTTATTCTAATATGGAAAGAAGCCATTAGACTTTGGTATAAATCAGATAACAGGAAATGGCACTTTACTCGAAGCTCAAAATAATTTTTCTCCGAAAAATACCTTTAAATTGTTATTTTTTCGAGATTTTTAACTATATTAAAATATAATCCAAAACTTTGGTAAACTATTATTCACAAAAGTTGACTATTCAAGGTCATTTGTGAGCCGTCTGATATAGTATTACTTGCAGACTCCATTGCATTTCGTATGCATAAGCGTGCAACATGAAATATTTATGGACACATTTTAATTGAAAAAATAAGAGTAATTCATTTGAAAATTATGTTTCTTTCTAAATAATGCGTTTCTGAAAGATTTATGTTCTCCACTTATGTTTTTGCAAAATACAAAAACATAGACTTAACTTATAAAACAAGGAATAATAATTTGATTTGAACGTCAACGACACTGGGTAAATATTAGCACAGATGGCAGTGTAGTAGATAATTAGGTATCTGTAATTCTACGACATATGTCATTATTATTTATAGTGTGTTAGAAAGTAAATCCACTATTTACGTATATTTATCACACCACATAAATTATATAGACATAGGTCAAATTATATTTCTCTTTCTAATACAAAATGTTGCTAAGCTACTGCTATAAAATGCTGTGTATTCTTTCTTCGAACAAATTACCTTGAATAGTAGTGATGTCGCGAGATCTCGCATTTTCGAGATCTCGTCTCGAATTTCTCGAATTTTCGAGACGATATTAAACTTATTCTCGTCTCGATAATTCGAGACGAGACGAGAGTAGTGCCCTCGAGATTTGCTCGAGACGAGAGTGGAAAGTCGAGATCTCGAATATACTTTTTTAAATATTTTCCAATTAAAACCTATAAAAGAACAAAATATTCATCAATATATATAAATATTTGAATTGTCTCTTCATTTACATTCATATTTACTTATACATTTTAAGGTTATTTTGGATTTTAGCAAAAAAAAGTGATACCTTCAGACCAGCACTATACAAATATATAATTATAATGACCAATATCTGCGTACAAAACAGATTGACATGCACGCCCAGCAACGGTTAATAAATCCATGATATTGCGTATTTATTATACCCAACCATTTAAATACCAGAGAATAAAATAATCTGTTTTAATTAGTGGTACTCGTTTCTTTGCTAATTATAAATTCGAGAAATTCGAGACTCTCGAGTCGAGATCGAGAGAAGGCAAGAAAAATTATGACGAGACGAGATACAGAGTAATCTGGTGGAGAGTGGATTGATTCTCGCCGTTTCTCGTCTCGCGGCATCACTATTGAATAGTCATCTTTCGTGAATAATAGTTTATTTAAGATTTTTGCTAAAATTGATAAACCGGAATTAGTACTTTAATCTGAATAGATTTTCTTGAAAAATAAAGGTATTCAAATATGATCCAAAACTTCTCAAATTTGGTATATTTAAAACTCGTATATTATTGGAAATACCATATTAGATTCTGACTAAATATGATAAACCGGACTTAACTTGGAGCAGATTTTCGAGGAAAAACATAATAAAATATAATCCATGATTTCGTATTACAGACTTTGCTATTTATTGGAACAACATTTTTGTTTATAAACGATCAACCGGAAGTGATACTTTACAAAGCACATTGCTGTTCTGAACATAAAACTGGCGTTAGGTCGTGTACTGACCACATAAGATTTTTTTCTATTACCTCCGAAAGTGGATGAGAACGGATATTTTTGGAACCTACCTCCATAAAATAACATCAATTTTGTCTACAAATGAATTATAATGAAATAAACAATAAATTATTCGTACATACATCAGAATGATATATATTTTTTAGCGCAGTACAATTTTTAACAACACATCATTTTCTTCCCAAGTTTTAAAATTGCTTTCTGCAAACTGCATAAACAGGTGCAATATACACGTGTCAGAAAAATCTCTCAAACTTTACACGTTTTATAGTTCACAGAGTTGCAAAAATTACATCATATTAATCATTCTGCCTTGTTTACATTGCTGTGCAAAACTTAAACAACCTGCAAAAAGTTTTAAGCACCAAACTCTAGTAGGTGAGCTACTTATCTGTAAATTTATGAACTCACATCCGCATTTAAATTCCCAGCGCATTTGCACTTGCCAGATGCATTTTCGCAGAAAATGTTCTTAGCTTGGTATTTTCAGTAATCTTTTACTGACGTTTTTACAGCCTATAAAGAATCTTATTTAAACTTTCAAGAAAAATTTATATAAATCTAGAAAACTTTTTTAATTTGGATTCTCCGCGTAGTTATTTTTCTTGCAGTTGGTACTAAAAACTGCAATAGTTCGTCCACGTATATTTCAGTGTAACAGGTGTAATTTTCAAGAAAAAGTGTTAATGATTAAAATACAAGTATAATCGTATCATATTTTGTGAATTTCTTAAATTTATGGCTGAATTTATAGCAGGTATGTTATAAATTATTTAAATTATAAGTAATATATCTTTCAACTTTAAACCGTTTGACATTTGGACAATCTAACCTCAATAATCGATTGGCGAATAAAATTATAATAATTATTAATAATTTATTTTGTACGTTCATTACGATATATTTACGAGGGTAATGTTAATACAATCTAGATTCTATTTAATTGGAGAACTTGATAATGTGATAAATACATAATATTATACGTGTTGTTTGTTATAATATTGATATATACCGTGTGTCTATCTTAAAGGTGTACATAGGAGATTAACATGGGAAATCAGTTTTTTGCAATTTCCTGCTCGCCTAATTATTTTAAGCAAAAACGCGTCAAATAAAAGTTTTAGGGCATAAAATTCTGCATCTAAATCAATAAACAGAATTACCTTTGCATTCTTTGTAACGTCAGAAATTAAATATGAAAATGTCGAAAATTACGTTGAAAATATCAACAGGCATGGAATTGAACAAAAAATAAATAAATGCTTGACGTTTTATCAAATTGTCAGAAAAGTCAAATGAGTTAACTTACGTTGTGACAGATAAAACGTCAAGCATTTATTTATTTTTTGTTCAATTCCATGGCTGTCGATATTTTCAACGTAATTTTCGACATTTTCATAATTAATTTCTGTCGTTACATAGCATGTAAAGGTAATTATGTTTATTGATTTAGATGCAGAATTTTATGCCCTAAAACTTATATTTGACGCGTTTTTGTTTAAAATAATTAGGCGAGCAGGAAATTGCAAAGAACTGATTTCCCATGTTAATCTCCTATGTACACCTTTAAGACAGACACACGGTATATATATATATATATATATATATATATATATATATATATATATATATATATATATATATATATATAATACATACGCCTCATTAAAATATAGGTATAATTTGTGGTCTTATTTGAGGAATAATTTTTGAAAAACGCATGTGTCTCCACACATGGGTTTCGCAAACTTGGATTCGTTTCCGAATCATACGTTTCCCATACATTTCGTAGCTCATTATAATACTGAATATTACAATGAATTCACTATAGTACTCAGGCTTATAATACATTTCATTAGATTACTCAAATTGAGGTTTATAATATTATCGTAATTATGACAAAGCGGCATATCGCTGATTGTTTGCTTTATATAGTTGGGCGAAGCGATTAATGAAACCCATTATAGAATGCCAATTGGCCGTTATAATATATATTATGGCATTTGCGGTTACGGTTCTTGTACTTTTAAATCTGTATTAAAATTCTTTACAAATTGATGTTAGAATAACATCAATTTGTAAATTGGAAAAGAGATCAAAATATCGTAAGATGTTTCCTAATTATATATTTTTAAATATGTATTCAAATAATAGTTTTAAATATACTTCTTCTAACATGAATTTATAAATAGGGGTTTACAGCTCAATCGAATTAAGAGAAATTAGTAAAAAATAGTAAAAGCAGATGCTTAATAATGAATATTAATAAAGAAATAAAATGATAATTGAAATTCTTCGGAAATAAGGGGGTTTTTGTTTTAGCAGCTCGTCAGTCATATGAAATCCATACATATTATTTTGATTGGCGACTCAAAGACCACCTATAAATATATAACGAATACCGAGTTAGGGGTGGAGTCTACTACGAATGGAAGTAGACAAATTCAAATAGCGGACACCTGGCTACCAGTCCAGTACAGTACTGCAATTCTGAAACAGTTATTTGAATATAAATTACTTGCATTAAAGTTAATAATTTGGTACACTTGCAACTATAAAGCATGTAGACTTGTACAGTGTTACAATATTAATTTGTTTTTTAGATCCACGAAAAAAACTGTTTTATACAAAAACTTATATTCGTGACGTCACATCTATATTTTCAAACTTCGAGGGACCATAACTCGCTTATTAATAGGAATTATTTCACCGGATTTTCACCAATAGTCTTAGTTTTACTTATACTTTCTGATGAAATTATATATATAAAAATGGTGGAATCCCCTATTAAAAAGAGATTAAAATATTGTAGGGATTACAATAAATTCAAACGTAGCTTTTAAATACAAACAGTTTTTGGAAATTTTCTTTTGAGGTACATGCAAAATCCTTTTTCAGTGTTGTCATCAAAACGAAACGTCGTCCTGGTAGAGACCCTGAGATTTTGTTATATTGTCTTACTCATTATATAGTTTCAATTTACAAAACTTATACCTAAACTCTGCATGATTTTTTGTAATACTGCCCATTAATTACCCTAAAAGTTCGAATAATTTATGAGTCCTGGCCACTAAGATTCCCAACCCTCCATAAACTCTGCATAAGTTAGTTTCATAGATTGGTTCCTGCAACTATAATATTGGATGCCAATGGCCATTATTTGTGCCGCTCTGTTCATGCATTGAAAGGTTTCTGTACCTGTCTACCTGTTCTGTCTTAGTAAAATAATCTTATTGTTCCTTAAACACAAATGCTATTTTTGTTTGACATCAGTTCTATGCGAATGGACACTGAAGTTCCAAACATAATTTCAAACAAAAATAGCGTTTATGGTTAAAGAAACAATGAGGTTATTTTACTAAACAGAGCAGGTAGAGAAACATTAAATGCATGCATAGAGCGGCATAAATAATGGCCCGCTGTCATCCAATATTATAAAGCAAACAGTGACTGATATGCCGCTTTGTCATAATTACGATATTTATAGTTTTATAGCTGGACCTGACAGAATCAATTTTTCTGACTAAATCAAAGTCGTCTTGGAAAGAATACCACCATTAGAGAAGTTTTATGTGCGTTTTGAAAAATCGAAACTTAGTATAATCTTCTGGCTACTTACGAATTGAGTTAGGTGCCTATGCATATTTACACAATCAAATAATTCTCGGTCCGTGGACGATGACTTAGATCTGTTTATGTTTGATCAGTAGCTTAAAGCCGAAAGTAGGATTTAGAATGAGACTGGGGATCAGACCGAAATATCAATTATGTATTGGGAGTCAACACAGGGATTATTGTTAAGTTCAAGAAGTTTTCAGCAAGATTTCGTGGGTAATCAATATTTGCTGTCACAACAGATTTCTTTGCGTCAAGAATTTAACACTGAAATAAGAAAGTTTTATAGTTGTGCGAAAAAAGATTTAAATTCTTACAAAATAGATATATTTTTTTTTATAGTTAACAAATAATATGATTAACAAAATAACAGTATTTGAGAAACAGATCACCTAAGGTTTTTCAATCTCTAATGTAAGGAAGAAATATAAATGCAGAACATATTGATAATGCCCAATAGATTAAATGGCGTGTGTACAGAGAAAGGCGGTTATGTTTCATCAAAGAATGTTATAAAATAGACGTTTTCGTTTATTGTCTAGGAGAACTCTGAAGGATCGTAAGCGTCCGTTTATTGTGACAGAGTTTAATTATCTGCGTTCATTTTTATCTTGTACCTCTCGGAGAGGAACGCTTCAAGAGCCTTAAGCGCTTTGACAAATCTATAGGGTTAGTGTACGAAATGCGCAGGCATCTGAGATATCAGAAGTGGGATTTAAAATTTGTAATATTAGAACTGCAAATGTAATTATTTTTATATTAGATTTTACTTTCCATATATATAATCTCTTACAAAAAACTTTCTGTATGGAATTGTACAAAATACATAGAACTAAAGGTAATGTGCTGGCCACATCAGATTTTTTCTATATAATTACGTATTTTAATATGTTTTACTCTATTTCTTTTAGTAGTTTCATTTATAATTTCTTCCAAAATTATTTCTTCTTTTATTTCATTGAGTACACCGTTTTTTCTCACTTGATCCTCACAAAGTAAGTAATTGTATATTAGTATATTTATCTCTGTCTTACTTATGGTTTAATACATTCTATCTTCGATACGTATGTCTAATAGCTTTATCTTTGTCTTGCTAAAGTATTTAGAGAAAGAAATTTGAATACGTTTACACTTATACATATCATATGGAAACTAATTCGCTTGAGAGAGTAACTCAGTTTAAAGATCTTGGGATTATATTTGACACAAAATTAACATTTAATGTACACATTCAGACTACTGTAAGATCGTCCTACAAAAATCTTGGATTTCTAATTAGAAATTGTCGGTCTTTCTGTAAAATAACTACATTAAAAAGCTTGTATTGTGCATTCGTCCGCTCTAAGCTAGAATATTGTCTACAAATCTGGAATCCAATATATCATAAATATATAACTAAGATTGAATCTGTCCAACATAAATTTATCAAATATTGTTATTTTAAAATTCATGGACAATATCCTAGCTTCACCCATGATTATTTCGTTTTATTGCCTGAAGTGAAGTTGGTGCCATTAAGTAGTAGAAGAAATTTGCAATTATCTCTCTACTTATACAAATTAATTAATAATATTGATGACCCATGTAGTCTTGAGCTTATACCTTTTCATATTCCACGAGTCACTTCAAGAAATAAAATACCATTTCAAAGTAAAACAGCTAGGACTAATTAAGAATTGAAATCTCCAATAAGACAACTCTGTGTAGCGTATAACAATATATCATGTACTATTGACATTGACATATTTGGCGACTCCTTTTTTAAATTTAAGAGTAGGTACATTAATTAAATACTTTTCGGATTACGTTACTTGTTACATTTCTTATGTTTATTTAATGTTTATTTACTGTGTTTACTGTCTCAATACATTCGTTTTTGTATTTGTATACCGTATAATTGTCCTGTAATTGGGATCCTGTATCCTGTTGGATCGATTTATTAATAAATAAATAAATAAATAAATATGACATTCGACAGCACATGCTCATTCGCAACCCAAATTCAGGCGAAATTAGTGAAGTTGCCCTTATGACTCACTCTGTTTGCGTTAGGTGTCGAGAAATTCGAAAAGTATGATTTTAGTTGGACAAAAAAATGTGTTAAATATCTCAAAAAATGTAGGTTTGACATTTTAGATGTACATATTTGTCATGTCAATGTTATTTTTATAATTTATTATATCTCAATAATATTTTAGCCAATTTAATTTAATTTTTTATAAATAAAAGTTTAAATATACACAAAAATTAATGATTGACTATCTAAGAAATTTTTAAATTTGAGCTTAAATTTAAATTCTAAATAAAATAGAAACATTATATATAATTCTGGCCATTTTGCATATTATGTAAACAAATTATATAATGCATTTTAGTAGTATGAAGACACAAAGAATTTATAACGTGTAAAATTTTTGTACCAAATTAATAATACAAAAAATTTTCATATCCTGTAATTAAAATCAATCGCATTGCATGTCGGACGATATTAAATTAGCTGATATCTTTTGAATCATACTCGTAAAAATATGATTACAAATAAAATTCTGAAAAACGGGTTAGTAGGGTAACAATGTAACTACTGAAAATATAATTAATACAATTTTGATTTGATTCTGCTTTTTGTATTCTCCCCAAATAATATAGGTCTACAATTTTTGTATTTTAATTAAAACGAATATTTGTATGAAATAAATATTGCTCATTTGTATTGTAACGATAGTCTGATAGCCATATGGTATTAAAATAAAGTTACATAGAAAAGAGTATCATTGGAACTGTCAGAAATTCGGTTGTCAAATAAAAGTTACAAATAATTCAATTCTACACCAAAATCACTTCACAGATATTATTTTTAAAATCTAGCAATTAAATAACTATTATTATTATTTTTTAAATTTTATAACCTATAAAATTAAATTTCTGACAGTTCAAACGATATGAATTTCTTTTTAATTTTGTTTCAGCTATGGCTATCGCTAAAAATGAGCAATATTTGTACAATTTAAAATTCGATTTAACAGATTACCAAACGTGCTAAATTAAATCTGTGTAGTGATTTAAGCAAAGAATTTATTTGAAACATTTTTGTCTATAATTCATTAGTTACCTATTTTTGTGCAACGAAATCTGATTTCCAATGTTAATCGTGTATTGCCAGATTTTTAATTAATAATATATATGTATATATTTCACAAACAAATTTTAATTAATAAAATTTAATTAAAAACAGTATATTGAAAAGTTTATTTATCACCGATGTATTTTACGAGATAAATATGAATTTCTATAATTATTTTAAAATGAATAATATCTAATAACAATATTAGTTAATAACATTTTATTCATTCTCTGTTATGTATTTCATTATATATTCAATATAATAGCCGTTAATATTTTAAATCTAAAATACTCAAATATTGGAGATAATAACAAAAAAATTATTGTAATAATTGAAAACTGAAAACATACATATTATCATATTGTAATAATATGAGAGAAATAGTTAATAGTCTCTTTCTAAAGCGCTATGCAGGAAATATCGATTAATGTGAAAGATACCAATTATAGTAATATCAAGTAGTCTTGAAAGCCTTTGAAGATGATGTTTAATTAATTGATGGAGCGAATTTAAAAAGAGTTAATGTAAATACATTTCAAGGTAAAGACCTCGGTGGGAATGAACTATTGCAGCAGAAGATAATGTATAAAAAATATATTTTTCCTACAACCGTGCGTAAAGTCATCATTTACGCACTTATTACAAGCATTAGTGCGTAAAAGTACTTTTCGTACTCATGCATTGAAATGTGTTGTTTCCCGTCGCCTAAACAATGTCCGAAACGTCAATTTCTCAGGTCTCTACAAGATAGGCGACCGGGAAATTTAAAATAAAATCTTATTTCTAAAGCATTTCTTAAAAGAAATATATTTATAATAAAAAAGTATAGTTTGTCAGACATTCCTTCGCTTAATAATAATAATAATAAAAGAAAATGGTGGAATATTGAATGAAATTTAATTTTAAAATAATGAAGTTAGTGCATTTGATTCACAATTCGCGAATAAAATTAAGCCGTAGCCATCTAGTGGCAAAATAAGAACTATTTGTTGTCGTACTTCACTGAAAACGTTATTTGGGCTAGTGTTATTTTATTTGGTTATTGTTTGTGAACAGTGTCTTTGTTTTATTATTTCATTATTTCTACTTTACGTGTTCATTCACTACTTCAATACATAGGTATTGACCAAAATCAGATTTTTTGAAGACTACTTTCCAGTTTAAATCTGTTTCATCCTTAACCTGTTTTACTCTTTCCTATTTAATGACTGAAAGTTTCCTGATTTTTTCTTCATTTACTCTATTTTCTATTTAAAATTCCTTGAAGAATTATTGGAATTTAAAAATTTAAATAATTCTCTTTATGAGAGGGGAAGATTATTTTCCAAGAACATTGCCATATTTATCTGCAAATAAACAAATTTCGAAACGTCCATGCACAAAATTGAAATAATAACATTGAAACTTAATCTTCAATCTTATCAGTAAGTAAAATAAAACCTGCTTAAATATTTTAATAATAGAATAAAACACTCTTGAAAACTGCGTTTTTAACATGCGTTTGAAAATGACAGTACGACAATCATCCGACATCTTGGTTGATAACAGAGCCGCCACCGGTGATTTTATTCACGAATATTGGCAACAATTTCTACTTGGCGGGAGTCGGCAAGACAGAGCACTCGGGAAGTCGATAAAACGTAATCAACAAACGTAATGTAAAATGTAACAAAACAATAACAAATTTAACAAGTTTACTAAGTTTAAATTTACTATAGCATTAATTTGCTATAAGTGAAATACTTGGTAAGTAATAATTAGTTATTTAGATACGATGATTAACACTACGTTACAATAATTGGAATTTAAATTTGACACATGATTCTGAAATTAGTTACAAAGCAGTGTTATCTAATAAAGTTTTAATAAATAAAATTATTTGTACACAAATGATTAATTATTAGTTTTATACTATTCGTACGAAAATATTGCACAAACCACGTGCGTGAACTTGGTTCCCGGATGAGTGTTTGGGGGCGCGAGCTTGCGAGCGTTGCCATAGAACGCACTCGGTATGTAAATAACTATTTTTCTTCAAGCGTATTATAATATGTATATTATGCTACTGTACACACGCTGTAGAAGATATTCATTGTCTTACTAGTACAAAAATGTTGTTATTGTTGTACTAGTAAAAAAATGTTAGTTTCTTAGTTCACCGCTGTCGGCGGCAGTAGCCACAGCAACACAGATCATATTGAAAATTGTTATTTGACAGTTGAATCGTTTGTGTTTTGTAGTGTACACAGTCAGCTTTGACTAAAATTGCAAATTTTACAAATAAAAAAATTCCAAAAAATGTCAAAAATTTATTTGAAACACTTGAAGAAAAAATAGTATATGTCATTCGGAGTAGAACGCCCTTTTTGTGTTTTACCCAGCTTGCCAGGCCTCGGCCGCAATAGCTGGGTTCAACACAAAAAGACCGCTTTCTACTCCTAATAACATAATATACTATTCAAGCACTAGTACGTGAAAAGTAAATGTAACATACTCATTCGGTTAATTAGATCAATTAGATAATTAGGTGGTAAAAATAGTATTTTTATCTCGTACTATAATAACGCAGCACTCGATCAAAAAAGTTCTACTTTACACATTTGTTGCATAAATAACTATTATGTTCAACCGGACGCGAACTTAACATTTCACAGACGCAATGTGGGACGCGAAATTGGGTGTAAACTAAAATCATTTGACACTACTTGAGTATTGACATGACGAATAATATGATAATGATAGTGACGTTTCTAAAATATGACAACAATAAATTAGTTGGTTGGTTTTTTAAAATAAATACAATAAATATTGTAAAATAGATATTTTAGAAATTTTAACAATTTTTTAGTTGTCAATTGTCAATCCCAACACAGCCGCCTTTCTATTTCAATAAATTAATATGTTTAAATACAATATAATTTGTAATTACATATTTTTTACGGTTGCACAAAAAATAGTGTATACACATTGTTCGCGAGATCCTTTAGCGCCCTCGAGATTGTCTTACCTCGACCGCAAGCGACCTCGGCGACAATTTTTCTCTCTGAGCGCTAAAGAGAGATTTCGCGGTCTTGATATACGTTTGTGACTTACATTAAATTGCTTTTATCTTGACATAAATTTACGGATGTAGAAAAAATTATGTATTCAACTCTGATCAAAGCACTTTTTTACTCGAAGGCACTTGCCTTTACTTCTCGTTAAAAGTTACACTTTAGCTACTTGTTAGATACTTTCAATTGTAACTGCAATCCAAGAATTTTATTTCTCCTAATTACGCTTCCAGTCATGAAGTTTTAAGTGTTTACTTAAATTAAATATTAACAGATTTTTTAAATCATAAAAATGGCTCTTGGATCTTGTTGAACTTGAAAGACATTCATTTCTGCTCTACACATCTTATGTGGGTCAGATAGTCTTGTAAAAATATGACAGATCAGTGAGCACTGCAATCCAAAGACTTATCCATTACTGTTTCTTCGATGGGAACATGTTTGGAATATGAATTTGAAATAAGTTGACGGTATTAAAAAAGACGTGGTTGAACTGTGAAACCAAATATGAAAGATGGGACATTGAGTAAAACAATAAGTACACTCGTCTTATGCTGCAAACTCTAAACTACTGCTTAGAAACATTTATTATAAATAAATAAATAAATGGGTCAGTCTCAAGTTTTAAAAATTCTTTCATTGTTTCGCTAAATCGTTTATTAGCGAATAAGTCATATGCATAAAGAGTTTGGATTTGGTGGATTTTTTCTTTTTTGTCTTCTTCGCTTTCATTTGAGACACTCTGAAAGATGCAGTAAATTATTTATATAAGATTTATGTAGTTGACAATCACTAAAGTCAAATATACTATATAGGTGTCCAGGATAACCTGTACAATATGGGGATCTCAATATTTGAAAAAAATCTGATGTGGCCAGCATATGACCTCCCGCCAATTCCATGTTCAAAATAGGAATGCTTTTAAAGTAAAGTATCAATCTATCAATCTAATTTGTTGTTCCAATATATAGAGGTCTGTAATACGAAATTTTGGATTATATTTTATTATGTTTTTTCTCAAAAATCTGTTATGAGCTTCAAGTACCACATCCAGTTTGTATAGTCAAAATTTAATGCCTCATCTACACGTTGGCCGAGGTTAGGCGAATGAAAGCCAACGCCGAGTTTACACCAACATGTGGACAGGCTTTTTGTCTAACTTCGCAGCGACTCGCATTTGCCACTTGCCTTTTGCCGACACTCGCCTCAGTGTCGGTTTTTGGAGCGCGAGTCAAAGAATCGAGAAACGTCTGATACTGGCATGATGGTCTGGGCCAAATACTTGCCAACGTTAAGACACAAAATACTTGCGCCGACTCGCCTTGCTTTGCCTCGTCGGTATATTTTTATATTGGTTTATTGGCGTTAGTTGGCCCAACATGTAGATGAGGCTTAATATATTGTTTTCAATCATATACGAGTTTTAAATACCAAATTTAAGAAGTTTTGGATAATATTTTAATATATTTTTAAAGAAAATCTGTTCGGTTTATCAATTTTAGCAAAAATCTAATGTCGTTCTATAAAATAAAGAAATAAATATATAATTACGGCTTATTACCCATTGTTGGGTGTGCCAATCTGCTTTGTACACAGATATCGGTAATGATGAAATATTTGAACCGTGTGGGCGCTTATCAGGCGTCACATCACGGACACTCATTTCTGGCATGGAGACTGCACAATAGGAGTCAATTTTGTGCCATTTAAAATTTGAAATATTTGGCGTCGGTAGGGATCGAACCCGATTCCCCAGATTCGCGACCTGACACTCAGGCACGCGGCCACGAGAATCCATTTATTACTTACTATATACGTATGAATCTTGGTCTTTGAATGCGTTCAACACTAATACAAACTCAACAGTTTGTATTCTCTTGCAAGTATACTTTCCTTTGTTTATTCGGTTCTACCCCTAATTGCAATTTCCGTGTTTAACTAGGTAATGTTTAGTGTAACTCATAATGCAATTAATTATGGGCATTGTTTCTATAAATACGTATGTTTGTTTACTTGTACTGTATATTTTAATAGTTCTGGGTAGAAGAATTTTTGTTACATTTTTCTTGAAAAAAAATAACGGCTTTAAATATTCGATCACGCACCTTTTTCTTTCCGCTTTACGGGTATTTATCTCACTACTTCTGCAACACCGCAACTCTGGGTATTTGTAACTTGCTACACTGTTTTGCAGGATGTGACACTGACAAAACATTTATACTCATATTCATAATCGATGCTAACTTTGGTTCTTGAGTATTAAGGGTGTATGAGACGTCTGCACGTATCTGCAACTGTTTTGACAGTTGCTGCAACTTGCAACCTTCTAGGGACCTTAAAACGAGGTCATTCACTAAAATCTCGATATGCGATTTTTAACACGATCCCTATACATCCCTAATCAAGGGTAGCGGGAGGTAAAAAATTGCAGACATAATATCAAATTATCTTAATAAATAGTATAAAAATAAGTTATAAATTCGTAATAGATTTTGCATAATTGGCAAAAATTTAGAACCTCTTTTCGTTCTTTTGGAAAAGCGTAGACAAAATAAATAATAAACTTAAATACTAAACTCAAGCTAGAGATTTAGAGAATTTGTTATAGTTATGTTGGTATCTTTCTAAATTGTAATATTTTAATGTCATGGTAATTTTGACATGTACAGGGTGTAAATCGAAAAGTGGAACATAGGCGTTTAACATGGGAAATCAATTTTTCTTTGCGCAAACGTTACCTATTTATTTGATGCAAAAATGCTTTAAATAAAAGTTATAGAGATTTAAAGGCTGCATACAAATCATGTGAAACGATTATTTTATCTCTTCATGTAAACGTAAAAATTAATCACAACACAAATTTACAGTTTTTTTGAGCTTTTTGTCTAAGCAGCTATGGATTTATGACAAAAAACAAAGCATTTGTTTTTTTGTCATAAATCCATGTCTACTTAGACAAAAAGCTCATAAAAACTGTAACTTTGTAATTAATTTTTACGTTTATATGAAGAGATAAAATAATCGTTTCACATGATTTAGATGCTGCATTTAAATCTCTATTTAAGTCTCTATATCTTTTATTTCGCATAAAATAATTAGGTAACGTTTGCGCAAAGAAAAATTGATTTCCCATGTTAAACTCCTATGTTCCACTTTTCGATTTACACCCTGTACATATACCTACGTCACAGGTTACAGATAATATGAGTGTAATGAAAAGTAAAATTGTAGCACATACTACCAAAAAAATTGATTACGAAAATTAACGTCGTTATAATTTTCTAAAGAATTATTGTTATTTGAAGTATAGATAAATCATAAAAAATATACATATCATTGTCTTTTATCTTTGTGTACTTTATAATTTGTAAATTTTTAATTTCAAACGAAACACTGATAAAAAGTACTCGTCTCATAAGTAGAACAAATATGTGTGTAAGTATGTTTAATGAAGAAAAATTGTACACAAGCTCGTTTAAATTTAATGAGCCTAACATACGTTTAATACCTAAATCGCCATAATCCTTTTTATGGTGGTCAACAAACCGTTTCGTCGTGTAAAACATATTCATCACAACCTTGGAGAACCATTGACCATTGTGTTCGCGAACATATTATCAATCTATCACAAGCAATAACTTGCTCTTTTATGGGTCCTATAAGTATGTTTTATTGACAATTATCATCAAAAGTATTCGGTAAACGAGTCGATCACAAATAAGAATGATGCTTTTTTATCGGTATTCGCCGATTTTATTGAAAACGAAAATAAAATGTTCAATGGATGTTTTCTGGCGTACGTTTCAACTTTTTATACCCAGACAAAAGAATATGAAATCAAACTTTCCTTTAAACTGATATTCTCTAGAGTCTAGACCACAAAATGAAAATATATAGTATTGAAGAAATGATACAATAAAGAAAATATGAATCTGCAATGAGTATGTTACGAGATATAAAATGTTTGTTAGATACAATGAACATTTAAATGCAAAAAAGGAAATAAATATCATTTTTCTACAGTCTATATACAAAGTAGCCATTTGCGCTCTCTTTTGTCAACGCAAAATGTCACTTTGCCGTTCATGCACGACAGAATAGAAAAAACGCTCGCTGTTCAAATTTCTAACTATACAATGTTGAGAAATGTCACTTGTCTTCATTCTTTATTAAAACGTTTAGTCAGGAACTAATGGCACTGTAGTTACAGATTTACGACCTTCAGTCAATCTGCTATCTGACATAGCTATAACTGCTCTGTCGGAATATTACATAACCAAACAAAATGTCGCACTGCTATGAAAATAAAATAGGGCATTCATTTACAAAAACGAAAATATATAATGCTTAGATTAGATTGAAGCAATAGCTCAAGAAGAATGGAAAATAACGATAAATTAAAATTAAATATAAAATAATTGCGTGAACGCTCCCACTTTTTCACTGCACTAGTTTAATGTACTTGAAACAAATAAATTATACAAAAAAAATTGTTATGGTGGAAGACCCCATTGTGGCGACTGTAGAAAAAAACTTGTGTGTGTTTCGAATGCAAATTTCGAGAGAACAACCTCTCAATCAACAATATCCCACTTTGCGCTCTTATTATATAAATAGCTATTTTGTGCAATCGGACGCGAAATAAGCATTTCGCAGCCGCAATACAGGCCGCGAAATTGGATTTCGCGACCTTTGTCATGGTAGCGGCCAAGAAATTAAGTAAACAATCACTCTGACACTTGTTTATCAAATGTCAATCCCATAGCCACCTTGAAAGCTAACTTTCTATCTACAATGAAATTGTTTAAAATTAATAAAATTTGTAATTACATATTTTCTACGGTTGCACAAAAAATATTGTGTACACCTTGTCCGCGAATTCCTTTAGCGCCCTCGAGATTGTCTTGCCTCGGCCGCAAGCGGCCTAGGCGAAAACTTTCCTCTCGGTACGCTAAAGAGTGATTTCGCGGCCTTGATATACAAATAACTATTTTAGTATTTTCTAGTTATTCAGCGAAAACTGTTCTGTACGAAACAATAAAGAAGGCTGCTTAATATTCCCATATGATTTGATTAAATGTACATATATACTTTACACGTTTTTATTTAATTAATGGGTATTTTTTTAATTTAGGTCACTGTTTATTTACTTCATTTATTTTAATACACTAATTTATACGCTGCTTTAACATTAAAACACTAAACAAATATAATTTTTAAAAACACAATAATACTTAATAACAATAATTTATACTCGCACTAAATTCAGTTTAATTCTTGAATAATAGTTAATACACTCACTTTAACTAGAGGTCGTAAGACTCGTCCTTAACTGTTTTGCTGAGAAACAATTAGGGGAGCCAATATTTTAATATTTCAATATTAACATTGAAATCCAATGGTGTGTCGGAAGGCGCACCATCCTGTACGGTAATATGTGTATTGCACAAATGAACAAAGACGTAATTTAACAATAACCGGAAAGGTTTCATAGGAATATGTGTGGCGTATCAAGTAAACTTCAAACAAATGCTATATTTATCAAGTTATTCGCCACGTTAGTTCCAACCATTGTTGATCAGCTGTTCCGAGATTACCTTGGAACAGCTGATAACAACACACAATAATTTTGTATTTTCGAGTTTGAATGTTCACTATTGTTCACTAAAGATGACTATTCAGGGTCATTTGTTCGAAGAAAGAACACACATCACTTTATAGCAGTAGCTTAGCAACATTTTGTATTAGAAAGAGAAAGATTATTTGACCTATGTATATTTAATTTATGTGGTGTGACAGATATACGTAAATAGTGGCATTACTTTCTAACACACTATAAATAATAATAGCATATGTCGTAGAATTACAGATACATAATTATCTACTACACTGCCCTCTGTGCTAATATTTACCTAGTGGCGTTGACGTTTAAATCAAATTATTATTCCTTGGTTTACAAGTTAAGTCTATGTCTTTGTATTTTGCAAAAATATAAGTGAAGATCACAAATCTTTCAGAAATGCATTATTTAGAAAGAAACATAATTTCAATTGAATTATTCTTATTTTTTCAGTTAAAATGTGTCCATAAATATTTCATAACTTGAAATTTGGGAACTGTGACGATGATTAGTTCATGAGGATAAGTAGGCCTTAGGTTCCATTTTTACCTTCCGTCACCTTTAGGTAAGGAAGGTATTGTCTTTGGTCAAAAAATTCGGTGGTGAGTTTTTGATGAATAAGCACGTTTTAGGGTCCCTACAATACGATTTTACTATTTTTACGATGATGTCTGTATGTGTGTGTGTGTGTGTGTGTGTGTGTGTGTGTGTGTGTGTGTGTGTGTGTGTGTGTGTGTGTGTATGTATGTGTGTCCGTGTGTGTGTGTGTGTGTGTGTGTGTGTGTGTGTGTGTGTGTGTAACAAAATTTTCGTCTACGATAACTTCCATACTATAATTCTAAAAATTATAATTTTTTCGTATTTCTCTTCGTTACATCCATGCGAAGAGCTGATTAGATTTTGGTTAGAATTGGACAACCGGAAGTACCCTCATTTGAAGATTTTAACAGTTTTTCTTGAAAAAACTATGTTAAATATCATTAATTTCACATTTAATGTTATTATAAATATTAAAGAATATTTTATTTTCTATACGATTTGACTGCATTTTATACCTAATATTAAATGGATATAGAGTTAAAAAATTATAAAGAAATTAAATTTCATAAAGTAGCCATAGCTGTGGAAACAGCTACTATATTAAGAAAATTTTGATTGAAAGATGTCAATGTCAAGTGAAATTGACATAGCGTGTTTGTCTTATAATTTTACTGGAAATAGGTATAGGATCTTTTGCTTTCTGTATGGAATTTGTAAAAATACATACAACGGCTTTAAGGTAATGTACAAGAAATAATAATAATAATAATAATAATAAATGTTTTATTTCTGCAGATACATTACACTGTATATAGAAAACATCACAAAATAATAATTTTCTGTATAAAATTTGCATAAAATACATGCAACTGCCGGAAGGTAATGTACAAGAAATAGAATATTTAATTTAGCAAGGAACTTTCCGTATGAAATTTGTACAAAATACATAGAACTGACGGAAGGTAATGTGCTGGCCACATCAGATTTTTTTATAAATGATATAATTATATAAATTAATTTATTGGACGTTTCGGACACAAAATTTGTCCATCATCAGCTGGATAAAAAAACTTATACAAATTACTGACATGTACAATAAAAAAAGTTGAACATTTTCGCCTTACCATATGAAATTATAAAAGTGTAGTGCTTTACATGTTAATTAAAGAATATACAATATTTATTGACACATTGTTTAAATAAAGTCTAACACTTTATCGAGAAATATAAAAGAAACTTGAAAACATTGTGAATGCCATGACGGCAAGCTAAGCATTGAAACTAATAATTATAATCGAATGAATACTGCGCATAAATGGTAGGGATAAACTTCTGTAAATGAAGAAGGTGGGGATGTTCCGAATTTTAAATGTTTAAGTTACTAATGTACTGACCGTTGTTTCATGTTGCACGCCTATGTAAACGAAATCCAATGAAGTTATCTGCAAGTAATATTATAACAGACGGTTCACAAATGACCTTTCGTGAATAATAGTTTAAAGTCAAAAATTGTTATTAAAATCAAATTAAAAATATACAATATATTTACAATATCCTTGTTCAAGCGTTTATTTTGTCTTGTAACGATTAGATTATCACATTTAGATAATCTTTTCGTTACAAATGCTAAAATTCAGAGTCAACAATTCTAAACAATAAAATCCGAGATCTATTACATTTCGATTAGGTTGATGACCATTTCATAAAAAACACATGCAAACTCCGATTCACATTAATCCGAACTGATAGGTATTTTCGCCGTGTCTGTCAGTCATTAGGGGAACACTCGCAAAATTTCCATATTTTGACGAATGAAATTTGATTATCGCCCAAATATACATACGTTGGAATTGTAAAATGCTCATATAAATTACCAACCAACATGTACAATGTTATTAATTGAATGGTAAAATATGAAATTATGAGAAATTAATGTTCCCACAAAATATTAATAATTGGTTTTCAATTTATTGTGTTTTGGAAACGTAAATTATAATATTAGCAAACAGATGTGTATGTGTTTTTACAAATATTTGTACAATGATTGTGCCACTGAATGTTAAGGCAAATGTGTACATGAATTTATGTTTTTGAAACTGATGAAGATAAAAGTGTTTACCGAAACGTTAACATCTAATATACACCAAGTCGACAATTCTATTTTTACTCCTAAGTAAATTATAATGCTCAGTGAATGCCTAAGTAAGCAATAATTATAGTATAACAATTAACATAACTTAAGGTACATTCACAAATGCAAATTAGGTTTAGATTTATGGTTTATACTTTAAAGACTTTGGCCGCATATTGTTATGACTCCATTCACACTTCAGAATTTAGGGTCTCTAAATCCAAATCATAAAACTAAACATTGCAAGGCCCAAACTTTAGGTTTATGATTTAGTTTGACGTAACAAACTTCACCAATGAGAACGAGTCTGAAATGATATGGATATATACACCCATCTTTATTTATTGTCCACTTGGAGGATTCGGCTTTTTAAACAAATGCGAGAAGAACATGGAGACTGTCATAACTTAATTGCTGAAATATAACAAATAATGCCAAGCGAATGACAGTTTCATAGCGCACAGGTGTCTTGTTGAGTACGGCTCTACCGATATAATCTTGTTTTTGAAGCATTTACGTAGATGTCTGTAGGTACATATCAAAACTAATTTTCAGGTAATTTAAACTTACATTTATGAATGACTTACAAACCTAAACAAAAACCATAAACCCAATTTTCATTTGTGAATGCATGTTTAAGCTCTAAAATTTATATTTAATATGCTCTATACTGGCCCGTTTTCTTCCATACGACGAAGTTTATTTTGTCTACCTTTTGAAACATCCTGCGCCATAATTGTTGTCATTTGAGGCTCCTACACTTTATCGCTCGCCTGATTACGTTAAAAGTATTGTTTTCACTGTATAAATGGTATATTTTTACCTCCAAACACTGCGTTGTTGTTCGGGGATAAAGCTGGGTGAAACCAAAACTGAATCCCTTCGTTTACATGATGTAAATTGATGAAATCAAGTGACTTCGGCTGATAATTTTGTGTATAAATCTCTGGACACGTCCATCAAACTGTTAGGAGATGTTGGCTTTATCTTTGAACTTTGCCTTCCCTTTGAATTTTATATTGAAATTTCTCTGGAGTTACAGGAAAGATGTTCAATAATGTGTAGGAGGGACCCCAAAATGAAAACAATTAAGGCGAAGGATATAAAAAGATACGTGAAATAAACTTTGAATCTTACCAAGACTCTAGCAATTTCTATATTAAATATGAAAGTTTAAGTTATGTTTTTCTTAAACACATATTAATTAGAAAAATTGATTTCTAAATATCTGTAAATTTTATCCTAATTGTTTGGTAACGGTAAGAGAATCTTTCGTTAAAACAAGACATACGCCATCATTAGTATTCTCTATTCCACTATATTTTGAATCATACTGTACTTGTAAAAATCGTAATGACCAAATAATGGCCGTCCCCGAAATAATAAAACGTTTAATGTGTCGTACATTTCCCGGTGATATACTTTTTTATGGTGTCTTTGATATCTTACTCAAGGCATTAATAAAGCAGAAAAAATGTCTGATATAAAACTAAGAACTTAGCAATAACTATATTATGTCTTATGTGTGAAAGATAGCTACATCAGATTTTTTTAAAAATAGATCAGTTAAACCACATAAGGGGCAAAAAATTTTAGAATACTGAAAAATTAACTTCCGAAATTCAAAAATTTCAGTTCATAGACTAGTTATTGACCTACATATTTAAAGTGGATTACCCAGATCATATTCCACAAGTTCAAGATCATCTAAAAATTAAATTCCCAATATAAGACCCAGATATTCTAGCTTCATAACATACGATAACTAATGAGGACATTCAGATCACATAGTGTTCAGTAGTTCTCATTTACGTCAACCATATCCCTAGTTCAAATCTGCTGGAGTCCTGCCAGAAGCAAAACTTAAAGTTTTTACGAAAGGAAGGCGTATTTACACAGGAAACAGATGGATGTTGGCAAGGGGAAGAACTAACCTGGTTAACCGTTGAGAAACAACATATGAAATTTTTGTTTTTGAGAGGGAATATTAATTAGATATTATACCAGGTCTACGTAATTCAGGAGACTAAAGCTTAATTAATAATTAGATGATATTAAAGAGTATCTACTCGAAATTTCAGTCATACAGCCAGCAAGGTTTTGTAAGAATAAATAATGTATGACTTAAATTTCGAGTATTTAACACAATCGAAAAATTTACCCACATTTGATTAATAATATTTTTATGCATATTGTTATATCATTTTATAATATTCTTTTCTTTGTTACAGGTAAGTCACATTTTACTCCACTTTCTACATAAATGGTAAGCATAATATAATATTAATATAAATAGTACCATCATACATACGAGAGTAGCACCGAAAGTTTTTTTTTCTTTTAACTCAACATATGTATGCATTCAATAAAGCAAGAAATACAATCTTCTTGAGACATTTGAGAGTTTTCGAAGGCTTCAACCGCTTCATTTACACTTGTATATCGGAAACCACATATTATTTCCTTTAATTTAGGAAATAGGAAGAAATCATAAAATTCAAAGTCAGGACTGTATGGTAATTCCACCGTTGATTTTGTAAATAGACTTCATTGTAGAATTAGAGTTTTTTAACTGTTTGAGATTGTTATTCTCTTCAGTAAGTTCCATAACCTTTTTCTGATCCAGTATGTTTCTAAATAGTGTTTTTGTATTCAAGGGTAATTAACTTATTGTAAACTAAAATGTATTACTGAGGATGGGGCCAGGCCTGGTCCCGAAACGTCTAACGAATAAAATTGTCAAATGTCGTAAGATATTTACTACACATCCCACCTCTGCAGGCGGAACTATCACAGCTTTCATAAATAGACTTCAGTTTCCGCAGCAGTATGTGAGGTTGCTTCGTCTTGATGTTGATGCAATACTAATTTACTTCGAGGCCTATTTTCACGCACTTTTTCACACTCCCGTGAGAAACAAATTATTATGTACTAATTAGAAGTTACTGTTTTCCTATCTTGTGATGCAGTATTGACAGTAGGGCCGGATTTTGAGAAAAATGAGGCCATTATTTTTGTATCAACACTTCGAACTTGTGTTATTTTTGATTGTGGTCTGTTGGAAAGACCCATTGAGTTGATTGACGTTTTGTGTCAGATTTAAATGCATACATCCATTATTCATCACCTTTTATATCATACACTGCTTTATATTTACATTCGTTATACTTTTTAATGTTTTAATGCACCATTCCACACGATGTTGCTTTTGACCATCGTTTAAATTATGAGGTATGCGACGGTAACAAACTTTCCTGCCTTTTAGATGATCGAGCAAAATTTTATTTATAGCGGTCATTCCAATGCCCAAAGCAGCTCGTATATTTTTGTATGTGACACGGTTGTTTTCTTTAATCATTGTACGAATAGCAGCTATGTTTTCATCCGTAACTGCAGAAATTGGCCGATTTTCGCGCAAATCGTCATTGAAAGAAATAAGATGAAATTTAAATTAATTGTACCAGCTGTGAACAGACCTGATGCTCGGTGCTTTATTTCCAGAAGCATCCTAAAACTTTTCGATGCATTGTTTTGGAAAGAACGAACTTTTAAAATCGTAAAATATCATGGCTAGGAAATTTTCACCTGTTAACTGCATTTTCAGTACGACATGTGTACATGAAAACTACGTGGAAAATTACTGATAACAGATAACTTTTGTTTTGCCAGACATTTGTTTTTCGTAGCTACCCTGGTTATATTTGTTTGTAGAAACTTTCGGTGTTACCCTCGTAAAACTAAAAACCTTATCACACTAGAAGCAGTATCTCTGACTTGTCACGCATTATCCATGACTTCGGTTCATATCGCTGACTTACTCCAGTGTCATAGCTACAAGGAAGCCATGGATCCTATTGTCAGATGAAATGGAATCGGTTTCATTTCCTCTGACTATTTATCGCTGACTTCTCTACAGGAATGTAACTTTTCGGAGTAAAATATAACTGCAGAAACGTCAGAAGTTGATATTTTTTTGTTTGATGCATATAAAATTAGTATGCTTGCCCACAATTGCAATATTTTTCCGTCGTTTTCATTCATTTTACTTGAAATAATTTGATATGTCAAACATATTTAAAATATGTTGTCATTAAAGACACCAAATCATAACTAGCTTGAAGCATGAAAATCCATTAAAAGTCGCAGAAAACGGTTGTTCGAAATTTCAGTGTGATAGATCGAGTTGGTCATACAAAATAAGTCAACGAAAAAGAGTCAGAGATATGATTGTGTGATAAGTTCTTAAACAAACAGGGTGGTGACTCGAACTCGTAATTTCCTGCTTCCCTAATTATTTTAGAAGAAAAAGCTTCAAATGAAAGTAGTAAGAGCATAAAATTCTGCACCTCAATCAATAAACAAAATTAATTTTACAGTCTGTCCAATTCATATATTTTGAGTTGCAAAAAGTGTCTGTGTAACTATAATGGACGTAAAAAAATTATATTTGTTAAGAATAGAAGAATTATTAGAAATATACTTTTGTAATGTACAAATAAACAGTTACGATTGTACATAACCTCTTTATTTGACAGTGACAGCTAACAAACTTGCATTGGTCTTTTGTAACATGTTTCATTTAAAATGCACTATAGTGTAGTGTGATCTGTGATTTAAAGGCGGTGTGCACAAAAGTAGTCAGCGCCGACAGCGGACAAAAATTAAAAAACTGGTTACTCATTGAAACATAGCAAGGTTATGTTTTATGTCAGAATAATTTTGAAATTTCTATTTTATAAAATATTTGCAATGAATGCGAATGATAGGACGTCAAATATTATGTGATGCAGTGGGGGATGTATTAATTCTTACAAAATTACCGATTGAAGTGTCAAATTTTATAAATTTCTTAGAAAATTATATGAGGAACAGATGTATAAAAAAAATAACTTTTCATCAGATATCTTCTACTAATTTGAAACATTTTTTTAGGTATATATATTTTCTCATTATAAAAGATACTTATCGTATGAATAAAATTCCAACAATGGTCATCTGATTGCAATAATGAATTATATAAAATGTATTTCTTAAGTTAATATTTGAACAAGATATAATACAAGAAGCTGAAAATTGTCTTAAAATTGTATAATACTTGCAGGTGTATGAAATAGAAGGCTATTTTTGACATAATTCGTCTATTTATTATAGATTTTGTACATGTAATGTTAATGTTAAAGATAAAAATTCACATGGTTCGTATTTTTCGTGTATTTTCTTTTCCGAGCTTGTGCAACTGATTCCACTTAGAGCCTGGTATATTTTCAATGAAAAATCTTCTTCATTTATTGCGAATATAAAAGATATGTAGAAATTTTCTTCTTTCCAATCATTAAAGTTTTTCAACTATTTAATCTCAATTTCCATGTATTGCGCATCTTGTAACATTTAACTAATATTATAAATTATAATATAAATTTAAATATGATAAAATGGTTTATAGAAATCACACATATTATAAGAAAAATTATATTTTCTGCCACAGTACCTTCGCAGGTATTTTGACTTTTTTGATTGTCACATCACATATATATCATTTTAAATATTTTCTTTATTCATTTCATTATACTATGATGAATACTATTCATACACAATAGCAACAACTCAAAATAAAATTGTAAATTGTATCACTTTTTCGAAATGTCAAAGTTGATTCGGTGACTAAAAATGCCAATGTAGCCGTTAGAGGCGCTGACGCTTAAAATGTGCACATCGCCTATACGTGTGATATGTCAAAATTTAGTTCCGCGCATAACGTCATTAGTTGCGATAAGTGCAAAACTAAGTATATATTCGTAAATGGAAAACGTTATTAATTCAAAGCTATTTCCCTTCTGAGTTGTCTCTTCCGGGATCTGTCAGAAGAAAATTCAAAATTACCAAAATTATACTACGCAATTTCCGGGTTTATTCACCGCGGTAATTTTGAAAATTATTTATGTAAATATATTTAAGTACTCGCGAACATTTGGATACTTTTAATTGGGTACTTAAACGCAATACCATTTGCTAATTGAATAACAGGATAATTGGGAGGAAATTTGGAAATTAACCGGTTCCGCTTTAAGAATTTTCTTTCATTTCGTAACAGAAGGTTTATCCGGGTGTAGAAATTAAAGTGAAAATGTTTGATATTTTCATTAAAATTTGAATTAACAGGAAATTTATTTCATTTTCCACATACGTAATAATGTTAATAAAATACAATACATTTTCTTTATTAAAATATCAAAGATATAATCAGATATCTAACAAAATACCTGTTTCGGAAACTTAATTAATTTGTATCTATTGTATCGTATTATAATCAATATGGAATGTGGATTTCTTGAAAAATGGATTAAAAGAAAATATTTTCCGTGTATCTACATATTTTTACCTCTCGCCACTGTAAGTAAATATAAAAGTATATGTGAGATAGCGCATATCCCTATTATAGTGAATAAACATGTTTTAACATGTTCACTGTTTAGGAGTCATTTAGTCTACTTTTATCCATTCGCATATAGGCGGTGTGCACAAAAGTAGTCAGCGCCGGCAGCGGGAAAAAATGACAAAATTGGTTACTCATTGAAACATAGCAAGGTTATGTCAGAATAATTTTGCAATTTCTATTTTATAAAATATTTGCAATGGATGCGAATGATAAGACGTTAAATATTATGTGATGCAGTGGGGGATCTAATAATTCTTACAAAATTACCGATTGAAGTATCAAATTTCATAAATTTCCTAGATTATATGAGGAACAGATGTATAAGAAAATAACTTTTCAACAGATATCTTCTACTAACATGAAAAATTCTTTTAGGTATACATATTTTCTCATAGTAAAAGATACTTATCGTATGAATAAAATTTCAACAATGGTCGTCTGATTGCAATAATGAATTCCATAAAAATGTGTTTATTAAATTAATATTTGAACAAGATGTAATACAAGCAGAAAATTGTCTTAAAATTGTATAATACTTGCAGTTGCATGAAATAAAAGTCTATTTTTGACATAATTCGTCTATTTATTATAGATTTTGTACATGTAATGTTAATGTTAAAGATAGAAATTCACATGGTTCGTATTTTTCGTGTATTTTCTTTTCCGAGCTTGTGCAACTGATTCATTTATTGCGAATATAAAAGAAAGATGCTAACATCATACTGTGACATGTAGAAATTTTCTTCTTTCCAATTATTCAAGTTTCCCAACTTTTTAATCTCGATTTCCATATATTGTGCATCTTGTAACATTCAACTAATAATATAAATTTAAATATGATAAAATGGTTTACAGAAATCACACATATTATGAGAAAAATTATATTTTCTGCCACAGTACCTTCGCTGGTACTTTGACTTTTTTGAATTAGTCACATCACATATATAGCATTTTAAATATTTTCTTTACTCATTTCAATATACTATGATGTATAATATTCCTATACAAGAGCAACAACTCAAAATAAAATTGTAAATTGTATCACTTTCTTGAAATGTCAAAATTGATTCGGTAACCAAAAATGCCAATGTAGCCGTTAGAGGCGCTGACGCTCAAAATGTGCACATCGCCTATTGCGGCATAATTTAATTTTTGTTTATGTAGATGTCGGCTCAAAGATACCTAGTTTATTGTTTAGTTGATAAACTCTTGGAAGGTTATTAATTACGGTACGGTAACATTAGTTGAGAGAAATATGAGCCACAAACAAGATGGTAACCAGCAAGTGACTTAAGAAGATTGATACTGGATCACCTAAACCACAAGCCGGTATCATGCACCGGCCCTTAATATACAGAGTGATTCAACAATCTGTTTTTTTAATAACTCGATTATTTTAAATATTATGGAAAAAAGTTTCAAACGAAATACTTTAAATTAAAATGTCTATAAATGTGCGATATAAGTTTTCTATAGGTTGTTCCATTTTCACGTCATGATATGTAAGTTTAAATTTTCAAATGGAACATCCTCTACATTTATTCAAATTTGAAAAGTACATGAGAGATTATTTTATAAATTAAGCATTTACTCGTAAATTCTAAAGAATAATGTGTCAAATAATAATATACCAGCGAGGGACCCATTCCGGCTTCATCCGGGAGCAATTTTGAATTAACCGACTAAAGTTTTGTTTAACCGAGGTCTCATAATATCACACTGGATGCAAATATAGGTATTCTCCAGACTTGGGTACAGAGTATGCTCAAAATATCAGATTTTTTAACACAGTTTCATTATTCGATAATTACGTAATTATATATTATAATTTTTATATTTTTAATTAGTCAGTGATTTAAATAACTGGTTAGTACATATGTATAATAATAAAAACTAAAATAACCATAACTTTTACTATATTAACCTAAACAACTTAACCGAACCTAAACTTACCTAACTTAAGTTAAACATTATTAATATGTATTATGTACTCGCATGCAGACCATTTATTTTACAAAATATAGAACCTTAATGAATAAAATACAGACCAAATAAATAAAAGTGACTATTTCAAGCATAAATTTATAAGCCAATCCAAATTCAGGATTCTACCTAGTTACCAAGTTTTATTTCGACAAAACACCGTCACAAAAAAATTTTCGCACCCTTTAAGCCAATAAGATGTCGTATTTTTACAAGTAAGTGAGTTTTGATAAGCGAAAAATTTTTGACGTTTTAGAAACATATTGTTTACATACCTGTCAAAGTGTGGATATTTTCAGTGTTATCAGTTTTTATTAAAAACGAGTCGATTCGGACAGGAATCTATTTAAAACGTTTAAAAAGCAAACTTAAATATAACCCCTCAAAACAATAAAAATTAGAAGATTTTTGTCAAGAAAAAAAATATAAATGATTACTTGATTTTTATTTTGGAAATAGTCACCCGAATACCATTTGTGGTTAAATTTTATGCTGGAAAAATTTTCCGATTGCTTTACTCGAGCCTCTTTCCAATTTATCTCGTGACATTGATCAAAAATCACTCGTTTGACAATTCGTGATTTTTTTGTCAATGCCACTCAATTAATTCCTAGACAACCAGCTCTCATAACAATCTGAAACTTTTTCCGCCAAAAAATTACCACATGATGATATTACATATGAATAAAAATTACTGACAAAATCGGATTTGATACTGACACTTATGCAATTATTTATACTGTCCACATTTTTTTACAAATTTACTTAATCCTTTGTCCTTTCTACCTTTCGGTGTAAAACAGTGTTTTCATTTTATTTTGCGATCTCCCATTTCTTGATTCTTTTCCATATATCTTCCCAGGTTTTCCAATCTTCCATCTGTGCTTTTGTATTTTAATTTTACAAATACTTTCATTTATTCATATCATAAAAATATTGATCAAAAATACTGTTAATGTGATTTAACAGAACTAAACAAGGAAGCGTTAATTAGTCTAGCCGGCCGTTATTATAACAGACACCACACACGAACGAAAAACAAAAGTGAAAAGGTTTCTATAACGGACGCTAGCCGTTAAGAAGAAAATCACATATCGTGAAGAGCTTTACGATATTACGAAAAATCTTGAACGCCACACGGCTGATATGCAAATGACGGACTCTGTTTACAAACTTCAGCCGCGTCCGTTATTTGCTTCATATCGGCCTAATGACGTTATAGTTATTAACGTCATAAGGCTGATATGTAGCAAATAACAGATGAGGTTGAATGTTGTAAAATCGAGGCGATAGCCGAGATTTTATAATCAACCGTGTCTGTTATTTTTATATCAGCCGTGTGACGTTCAGTATTTTTCATAATAACATAAATATCTTCTTAAAATTCTATTTTCTATGGCATGTTGACAGGTAACAGCTCTTCATGACAATTTCATGACGCTGCGATTTTTTTTGGAACACATGATTTTTAATAATTGTACTGTTATAAAAAATAACGGCCGTGCTGTTTTAATGCATATATCGGTTGAGCATACAGTACTGTTAAAGCACATTTAACAGTATGGTATTATGAAATAGTTATTAACGTATGTACACATCAGCCGTGTGGCGTTCTGTATTTTTCATAATAACATAAAATATCTTCTAAAAATTATATTTTCTATAACATATTGACAGCACTTTATTATTCATGATGCTGTGATTTTTTTAAACATTTGATTTTTAATAATGTTGTACTGTTATAAAAAATAACAGCCGTGGCTGTTGTGACGCATATACAGGGTATTTCAAAAATACTGTAAAAAAAGTTAAGGGCATATAGTACTGGCCAAAATGAGTAAAAAGCTTAATCAACATGGGTCCGATCTTCCATAGTTTCCGAGATTTGAGGTAGTGAAAAATTAGTTTTTACGGGGTTTACGTCTGCTATCTCTAAAACTATAAGAGTTACGACTTTCATTAAATGGGATTTTTTGTTCACCTTTCAGGTCATTTTAGATGTGTTTTTGTTCTTTTAAAAAAATCAAATAATTGTACTGTGTTAAATGTTGTGGCGACCTTGGCCAGTATTTAATATACAATTAATTTCGTATTAGAAATTGAGAAAAACGTTTCATATAATTTTTTTATTTTTTTATAGTCTATTTACTGACAGAAAGAATTTGTTCGATCACTATCTTTGTTAGTTTTTTATTTTTTTATTTTTGCTTTTCTCGGAAACAGTTGAAGATTAGTCCTATGTTGATTAAGCTTTTTTACTTATTTTGGTCAGTACCATATGTCCTTAAACATTTTTACAGTATTTTTGAAACACCTGTATATAGATTGATCAGAGAGTACTGTTGAGGCACATTTAATAGTATAGTATGAAAATATATTAATGTTGAAATAAATTTCCAATTCTTTGAATTAATAATCTATTTTAAAACAAATCTTCATTGAAATATAATTTTTCAATACTTTGTTTTTATCTTATGCCAATCTCATTATGAATTAAATCAAAAAGAATTAGATTTAGATGTCTCCAATCAGTGGACAAATTATCGGTTATAATCACATTGCAAGTTCAAGTTGAAGTTTTTCTTTTAGATCTGTCATTCCACGACAAGAAGTAAATTTGACATTATCACGTTTTACATAGAGCAAAATTTTATTCTATATATTTTTACGCAACATTTCCAGATTCGTTTAAAGAAAAAATAATGATACGAGAACAAAAAAAGGTTTAAATAAATATTTTACCTAATTACCACTTAATTTTCGGGAAATCATACTGTTATTTACTTCCCAGGTTACTTCTAAATGAAATAACTATCAAAATATAGCACGACTGTTCACTTCCACAATTGAACTGAAGCTCTTTCTCGATTACGGAAACGAAAAAGATCATTTGACCACTTTAAGGATCGGTATTATAAACGCCCAGTTAAATTTAGTTTCATAGTAAATTTAATGATTTAAAAGTCATATGGAAATTAATTCAAATTTGCTCATTTTATTAAATTCACTATTGAATTAAATTTACAATACCGATCCTTAAAATCTTTTGTCTGTGTTTTCTATTTTTAGTTTACATGCAATTTTGAAAATGTTTTTAGTTTTCAGTCAAAATTACGTTAAATTGTTTACAAGCAATTTGCAAAACAAGTCAACAAATTGATTTGAAAAAAGTTTCGGTGCATGCGCATTTGACTGATTTAAGTAACAAATTCTCTTCACTCCAAATACTTTGGTTTATCATTATTCCCATTTTTTACCTTCCGTCGCCTTTAGGTAAGGAAGAAATTGTCATTGGTCAAAAAATCGGTGGTGAGTTTTTAATGAATAAGCACGTTTTAAGGTCCCTAGAATATGATTTTACTATTTTTACGATAATGCCTGTATGTGTGTGCGTGTTTATATGTGTGTGTGTGTGTGTGTGTGTGTGCGCGTGTGTGTGTGCGTGCGTGCGTGCGTGCGTGCGTGCGTGCGTGCGTGCGTGCGTGCGTGCGTGCTTGCATGCGTGCGTGCGTGCGTGCGTGTGTGTGTGTAACAAAATTTTCGTCTACGATAACTCTAATACTACAATTCCAAAAATTATAATTCTTTCGTATTCCCCTTCGTTGCAACCACATGAAGAGCTGATTAGATTTTGCTTATAATTAGTCAACCGGAAGTACCCTCATTTGAAGATTTTAACAATTTTTCTTGAGAAAACGATATTAAATATCATTTTTTACATTTAATGTTATTATAAATATTATAGAACATTATATTCTCTACATACGATTAGACTGCATTTTATACTTCATATTAAATGGATATAGAGTTATAAAATTATAAAGAAATTAAATTTCATAAATTAGCTAGCTATGCTAGAAACAGCTACTATATTAAAGAAAATTCTGATTGAAAGATGTCAGTGTCAATTGACATATTCGTAGTATATTTGTGTTATAATTTTACTCGAAATATAGGATATTTTTGCTCGGAACTTCCTGTATGGAATTTGTATAAAATACATACAACATACAACTGTCGAAAAGTAATGTACATACAAAAAAATTACAATCTATTGCAAGTAACTTTCTTTATGGATTTTATAGAAAATACATAGGCATTTACGAAAATTCTACCGGTAGATACCGCATCAACTGACTGTGTTCGAAAACACGAGTGGTAAAAAGTTACCGTGTTCGAAAATTGTTCAATATCTACTAGATCCATCTACCGGATTCATGAAGAATCTAATCTCAATAGAAGGTAGTGATGCAAAGCGGAGTGCACGCGTTAAAAGTGGAAATTGCGTTCTTAAAATATCGATTCCGGTAGCTATAACCTGATAAACAGCTGTTTACCAGTAACTGTAGTTTATTTGTGAGTTAGCAGCAGAAAGCGGCAGAAACGTTATGCTATGTACGCATGCGCAATATCGAAACGGAATTTTATATGTTCACATGAGTAATTTTGAAACTAGTTTTCAAGTCAAATTTAGGAATTTTAGTTTTGGTTTGGAGATAACTCAAAACGTTTTGAAAGCGGTTACAAACTGCATGTAAACTCATTAAGTATTGATCGGAAAATCGCAATTTGCATGACAATAATTTACAAGAGTCACTGCGTGTATTAAACGGAAATCTACTGAATTTGTAAAAATTAGAGTTCACGCACGTGACTATTACACCATCAATCATTTATTTCATTTGTACGTAATAGCAACGTATCAATCTAGATTATCCTCAATCCCTCGCACTAATCCTTTCAGTACACTGTTTCAATAGTTTCTATTCTAAAATTATTATTTGAACTTAGGCAATTTCGTAAATGGTCCAAGTCTCTTTGAAGGTAAGCTCCCTTCCTGATGACATCTACAACGCTGTAGATTGATGATGTGACTTTGTTGTGTCCCAGAGGCCCATCTTATCGACTGTATTCGCTAATCATGTTCAGCAGTAATCAGAAAAGAAGAATCCTCCTCTTTCTTAATTATTTTTCAGACTGAAATTGCATACTGCACCAATTACGAGCTTTTTCTGTGAGATCGGGAAGTACTAATGTTGTATAATAAATTCATAAATGGTTAAATGATAAAAACATATTGCTAATTACTGTGTAAATATTAATATTTACTCATTTTCACTAGACAGGAGATGTGCATGGAAAGGAATTCCAGCCATTTCATAAGTTTACATTTTAATTAAAAGATAATTATCTAATTCGAAATTGTATGTAACAAATGTTTCAGATTAAATAAATAAAATAAATAAATATATTATCACGGCTTATTACCCATTACTGGGTGTGCCAATCTGCTTTGTACACAGATATCGGTAATGATGAAATATTTGCACCGTGCGGGCGCTTACCAGGCATCACCTCACGGGCACTCATTGCTGGCGTGGAGATTGCACCACAGGGGTCAATTAAACATTAAAAATTAAAAAAAAATGGTATTACTTGACTGTTAGTATGATTGTAGGGATGATGAGAAGCTGCAGTCGTGGTAAACAGTGTTTATTAAATATTAATTTAATTAACTCTCCCACGTTTCGATTCCAAATGAAACATCATCAGGGATCTGGAATTCATTTTTTTACACATAATACAAAATTAACGAAAAAAAATATTTTAATTAACCATGAGTTAATCAAACTAAAGGTTAGAAGCGATGTGAACAACAGTTTTAACTTCCAGTTAACTAACCAAAGGTGGTAAGAACAATTTTGCAAAATAACCGTTGGTTATTGCTGTCACTTTAACTAGAGGTGGAAGGAGAGGATATTAAGGTACATTCACAAATGAAAATTAGGTTCAGATTTAAGGTTTATACTTTAGATTTAAAGACTTTGGCCGCATATTATATAATGACTCCATTCACACTTCAGAATTTAGGGTCTCTAAATCCAAATCATAAAGCTAAACATTGCAAGGTCCGAACTTTAGGTATATGGTTTAGTTTGACGTCACAAACTTCACCAATGAGAACGAGTCTGAAATGATATGGATGTATATACACCCATCTTTATTTATTATCCACTTGGAGGATTCGGCTTTTTAAACTAATGCGAGAACATGGAGACTGTCATAATTAAATTGCTGAAATATAACCAATAATGCCAAGCGAATGACAGTTTCACGGCGCACAGGTGTCTTATTGAGTACTGCTCTACCGATATTTTAATCTTGTTTTTGAAGTTTATCTAGATGTCTGTACATATCAAAATTTGCAGGTAATTTAAACTTACATTTATGAATGACTTACTTCAACCTAAACAAAAACCATAAACCTAATTTTCATTTGTGAATGCACCTTTAATAAATTCTTATATTAGTTGCTAAAAACGCGGGTGACGGCTTACTACGCTTGCGCCAGTCATTCCGAGCATGATGCTGCTAGTACATACACGGTCAGTTTTGTCATTAGTCGATCGAAAATTAACTCTTAGTTAACTCTACATGTTCGAAAATTCTAGAGTTCACTCTATCTTTACTCTTACTTGCGTTCGAGAATTACTCTACTCGAAGTTAACTATTTCAACCTACCTCGAGCGAGGTGGGTACGATTTACTCGACATGCGCACAAGCTACACTTGTACATACAGGCTGTAAATGAAATAAGTGCATTAAATTTAACCAGTAATATAACTCGTCGAGAGCAACAATATTTCTTAATAACTTTTTCTCGAAATCGCATGTTTTTTAGCATTTTTACCACCCCGTAAATTGACGAGTCGTTCCAAATATTTTTGTAATAATTGAATGCGGTATGAAAATTTTTATTTTAGTAATTGACAGTCCTGTCAGTTGTTGCAATTAAATTTTAACATTAGTAATAAACTTGTCTATAAGGTAAAATTATGGCAAAATGCTTATGTTTATGATTAGCGGACACACAGACATTGTAATTCCTTATGGTGAAGTTCTCAAGGTCAACGAAGTTACACAAAAATCATCCTCTTCGTAATATTCGTTAATTTATGTTGTACCACATACAATATCTTCAAGATTATCACAGTTTGATGTGTCACATATGACAATATGGAAGAGCAACAGTTACTTCCATACCATGTGCAAAAATTTCATTGTTTCCAGCATTTCAACTTTGCGAATGAGTTGTATTGTTCACTGATAGGACTGGATATATTAGAGAAAGTGCCTTTAACAATGCACAATACTCTTGACGCTTATCTGGTCACAAAAATCCTCATACTGTAAGAAGGAAACACAATTTTCAACAAAAAAATATCATTAATTGTTTTGGCGGGAATAAATTGACGAGTCATTGGTCCTCATATAATCCCACCTCGTTTAAGTGGACAAAAGTATGTGCTTGCATTTTTTGAATAACGTATTTAAACTATTATGATTTGGTGTGTTGACACACGAAAATTCAGTTCATAACCTCCATAACTAGTATGCTTTTCCCACGATTTTACTATATTCCACTCTATTCACCCAAGTTCAGAAACCTATGTTACTACACAATTTTATAATTTTGTTATCCAAATTTTAAATTTCTTTATTTTAAAAATTGTACTATTACGAATTTATTAATAATAAATATGTTTTCGGTTGATCGTTTATTAATTAATGTGTCTAAAAGTATACAACCACCACCCGACAATTTTTGTGCTGTGTACATCCGACTTTGATTCAGACAGCTGAGAGCAGCAGAGATCTTGCCAGTGGCGGGTAACGAAATTTTAAACAAATCTTTAAAGAATTTTAACTCAAAAACTAGAATAATTAGAAAAAAAATTATTAAAAAAATTGTTGCTCTCGACGAGTTACATTACTGGTTAAATTTTATGCACTTATTTCATTTACACCCATGTTGTGTTCAATCCGTTGTGTCATTTTTTATAATAGGTTAGTTTTTAGTTTTATATACAGATTAATTAATTCTATTCTACTTCTGTTACACCAAATCGTTCGAAAATATGCATACTCGAACCTAAGTCCAATTGGCCGCACCCCTTACTTAACACTAACCCCGGTGTTAATTTTCGAACATAACCTTGTTTAATACAGAGCAAGCGATTTTCAAATTCCGACTATTTACTTCTTCATGTCAACCACTGCATTCATTATAGTGCTGTCAATATAGGTGCCTCACTCAATCAATGAAGTTCATCAATTTGTGTTACTACTAGCTGAAGCAACCTAAGGATAATAATGATAACTAAAAATAGACAAATCAGTAGTTTAAGCATTTAAAGATCTAAGATTCAGCGAGGCACCTATACCTGAAGAAATTTGAAATTCAATGCATAATGGAATCAGTCAATCAATATGACAATTATGTAAGTCGCAAGAATTGTTGAAAATTGTCTGCCAAATATAACCACGGTAACATATTACACATTAAATATTGCCACCCACTCAAAACCGTATCTGACGGCAATTCAGACACTTCGCAGGGGCGACAAAATTACAATCCATCGCTTGTTAGTAACATATCCGGCAAAGCCGAAGACTTTCTGTGTTGGTTTGCGGGTAGCTCAAAACTAGAGTGAAGAGAAACGAGTGGGTGTAATTGAACTTATCAAATAAATGAAACCATGAGCACCAATTCCAGCATATTTCAAGTATTCAAGTAGAAATCTGCGCAATAAATCTGTGCTCAAATCAGTGCCGGCGCCAGGATGTAAATGTAGGGTGGGCACAAGGTACAATAAAAAAACGAGTGGGCATCAGGGAGGGGGGTCGTAATAGGTCATGCAAATGTAACGGAAGAAAAAGGCGCCGCAGGCAATTTTCTTTCATTCAAGGTCAAATTGCCTTATAATTGAAAGTTACATTTTATCAAGTAGTGCAGGCGCCAAGATCTGAGCTGATAAACTGAAAATTGAATATCACCTGCACTTCTACTATTATAATAATTATATTTTGACTGACATCCATATTTTGTAATCAACATTAATATTTCAAAAATAAAAATAAAATAAATAAGTATATCATCAGTCATCACGGCAAATTACCCATTGCTGGGTGTGCCAATCTGCTTTGTACGCAGATATCGGTAATGATGATGATATATTTGTACCATGCGGGCGTTTACCAGGCGTCACCTCACGGGCACTCATTGCTGGCGTGGAGAGTGCACCAAAGGGGTCAATTTAGTGCCATTTAAAATTCGAAATATTTGGCGTCGGTCGCAATAGAACCCGATTACACAGATTCACGACCAGACACTCAGGCACGCGACCACGAGACCCCATTATATTTCAAAAACAAGCCATAAATATTAACTTAGAAAAATATAATACGTATTTAATTTTATCTTAAATTATAATATTTGCAGTTGTTTGATTTTTTTATCAATTCATGGCTTATGGGGGAAGGGGGGTAGATACCCCCATTACCCCGCAGCCCTTGCATATATTACCCTAGATAGCAGTGACTAATGATAAAAATAATAATAATCTGAAAAATATATTTGTTTATTGTAAATTATGAGAACTCGGGAACAAGCTGATATTAAACAGTTTCAGGTCTAGAATCGACTTGAACCGATTACTTTTGGGTCCAGAATCCTAATTTGGTCCCAGAACCGGGAACCAGTTAGTTTCGGCTCTGGAATCGAATTTGGCTAGGGTTAGGTTCGGAACACCACGGTGCACTCTCCACGCCAGCAATGAGTGCCCGTGAGGTGACGCCTAGTAAGCGCCCGAAGGTGCAAATATATCATTACCGATATCTGTGTGCAAACCAGATTGGCACACCCAGCAATGGGTAATAAGCCGTAATGATATATTTATTTATTTATTTATTTATTTTAGATTCTGAACCAAAATCCAGTTAGTAATGCATTCAAATAACCAGGTTGGAATTCTAGAACCGCATTTAGATGGAACTGGTTCTCACTACTAAGTAGTATCCATATATTTATTTTAGTAGTACACCCTGTGTTCTGAACACTTGACCTTCAAAATAAACTATAACGTTACGTAGCTTTACTTCCTTTTCTGACCACTATTATCATAATGACGTTGCTAGTAGATAAATTACAACTGACTCGTCCGCCATTTTGATGCCACTTCAATCATTCAATATCAGAGTTACGGCATTATTAATCAAAGAAATTATCCACAATGACGGGTTGTTCTGCACCAAATGGGCCCGTCCAAGTCTTCGGCTTTTCAAAAATTACATGTCGCATATGAATTTTGAACAATAATGTAATTAAAGTTTTTAGCGTAAAATGGCCGCCATGTTGCGAGGTCAGCGTCATTACAGTAGTCCAGTTTTCTGTGAAAATGTCGCTATAAAATGGACCATGCATATTTTGCTCATAAATTCGCGATTGGCTTACATATATTCTAACAAACAGATATTTAATATATCCAAGTAATTTTTTATTAAGATCAAATGACAATTTACTTATTAAATAAATTTATATTATAATTTATGTTTTAATTATTGTAATCTCAATACTTGTCATTGTTGTAATCATTTAGTAAATAGGAATGTAAATGTTGGATTACTTTTTATTATGAACTATACTTTGATTATTGTAATCAATACTGTCTTTGTTGTATTTAATTATAAATAGAAAATAGTTTAAATACTATTTTAATTATAATAATGGCACTAGGTTACTATAAAAACTTCATTATATTAAAGAAAGTCTTAACATCACATTAATTAATTAATAATTAACTTGATTATGAAAACGAGCAAAAATTATTAATTTTACTTACTTGATTTTTATTGTACTCGAAGTTTTACATAATAAATTATCATTTAGCACTCTGCTATACCTATTCAAGTAAGTAAATCAAACAAATATATATTTTGAAATGATATAATAACTGTCTGGCTTACTTTATTACCATTAGCTCTAATGATTGTTGATCATAGTTTGTAATGGATACGTTTTTTTATTCATATAACATTTATTGTGTATTGCCATATTAATGGTAACGTATGTCGGTGCTAACGTCAGAACTTTAATAATTATTTTAGGCCTTATTAAACGTAATTTCAAGAAAACAAAAAATACGCAATTCCTATTTTTAAATTTTTTGTAATATAAAAAATTCAAAAAAATACATTTTTCTTGTTTTATTATTTTAAATAAATATAATATGACAAATGTGGAAGTTATATTTAATTATGAAAAATAAACAAAATAAACTTTTAATAAATGCACTTTATTTCATAATTTACTGCGTTTATTTTGGTTCCAATATGTCAGACGAGTCAGCTATGTATTATCTAGTAGCTATAGCTATTGCCATGACGTCACAGTCATATGGCCCAGAACACAAGTTGTGATACTACTTTTTTGTTTCCGTATTAGACGGAAACCTGATTATTTATTATAGAGGACACATTTACAATACGATACTTAAATTTACGAGTCATACTTCCTTATAGAATATTGCCCATGCAGTTGCACAAGTCGATGATACTAAAAACAAAACGGAAAAGTTGTGTGTTCACATTCTTCAATCTCCACAGAATGCAAATAAATTGTCCCCTGTCCACTGGAAAAAATCATCCGATAAAAGTCGTGGGTAGTAACAAATGGTTTTCAGTACGTTTATGTATTCATCACTTGGGATTAGTCGTCCAAAGACTCGAGACTTAAGTGAGGAGAATTTAAATTATGAAAGAAACGATATCGTCAGCACATGACGGCTGATTTAGTTTTTCCAATGCAGATTCTTCAAAGAATATTAATGCAGGGGCATTCAAGCTAACTATAATAAAAAAGAACACAAACGACATTTCAGGGGTCATACATGAGGAGGTGTTATAAATTCAATTCAGTTTTGATATATTCTCTTTATAAGTCAATTGAATGTGATTGAAAAGGTATGTATTATACCATTCGCTAAGATGAGAGAATGTGAAACTAATTCTGGAACAGTGACAAGTCATTCTATTGGTCAAAAGAAGATAATTTTGGAGCCGAACCAAGAGAATGACTTGTTTCTGTTTAAGAATTGGTTCCACATTCTCTCGTGTCAGCCAATAGAGTTTAATAACATTTCAACGTAATGACGTCACGAACGAATGTTTATAATATTTTTATTTAACGACAAAGGTGTCAACTTTTCTCATTATCTTGGTTACAATACTCTAAGGCCCGGGTCACACTATGCGTTTTGGCGCAACCGGCAAAACCGCATCCGGTTAAACGGGATGGATCGTACAGCGTCCACATATATCCCGCTAAACAAGAAGGCAGCAATGATAACCCGATTCGGACACAGTCGGACCAACATCTGATCAGTGCAGAGCCCAAATAGTATACGTTGTCTGATAAAAAATAAAAGTAGACCCTTGAGAACGCTCGCATTATCTCCAATGTGTTGTAGTTGTCATGCAGCAAATTGACCGTCCCGTCAAACCGCAACATTCTGCGGTAGTACCGGCAACCGGACCGCAACCGCATCGGTGTGGACGCATTCATTTAAAACAATAAGTTGTTGTCTTCCCGGTCAACCGGTCCCGTTAAACCGGTCCCACCAAAACGCATAGTGTGGCCCGGGCCTAACGATTTATTTGGCAACAATAAAAAGCTACATTCATAGCTCCTTTTTATTGCGTCATGATAAATATATAACTTTAATACATAGTGCTAATGCGTAAGGTTAAGAAAAAACAGCATTTTCTGCAACAAAATTTAATTAATAATTGACATCTGTATTTATTCGAATTACCTGTCAAAATTGAAGTTTATCGTGGCAGGAAAGGATTGCTGAAACGTATTTTCTTGTTTAATTTTATTTGAGCACATGGTATTGCAAATGTAACACTAGATGCAGATATTTGTTTTCTTCGAAATTGAAGATTTTGAGATTTCTCGTAAATTCATTTTGACAGTTGTCACAAATTTACATACTGCATAAAAGTTTGGAGTTTGCAAACTTTTGTTGCTTTGTATTATGTTTATGCATTAGGCGGCGGTCTCACTGGTAAAGTCGTGTCGTGTAGTGTAGTATCGACTCATGCCGTGCCGTTCAAAAACTAATGGTCTGGTCTCACTGGTCGAGTTATTATTTGGTGTCGAGTAAATCTAAATATATTATTTAAAATAGTAAATTAATATCACTCGTGCTCCGCTCTTTCTCAATAACGTTTTTTGTTTCCATTTTCACGAATACTTCTGTTTGTCAATGTCAAATTAAATGAAATTTGAATGACATCAATCAAATCAAAGAAGTTATGTACATTTACGTATGTGTCAAAGGCATCGATTGGAATCGAGCATCGAGTAAAAATCAAACCAACTTGAAAATCAACAAGTCGACGAAACTTGATAGAAAACGATGACCCAATGTGATACACGCTTTTAGAATATACGTGTTTGAAAAATACACGACAGCAAACGATTGATAGTACTCAGTCAGTGAGACCCCCGCCTTATGTGTTAATATTATAACTAGCTGTAACAGTCCTGAGCGTTGCCATATATCAAACTTCGTTACGCATTTTCTATTAGTACTATGTATTAACGCTATGCATTAAAAAAACGTAGCTGTTTATGAGGCTTAATAACAATAATTATACTGGCAATCAATGTACGCATCATCTATCTATCACAATTTCTAACTTTGACAATATTGAGGTCCATCTTTAATATAAATCAACTAGGTATGTTCTAATTTGCTACTATGCTGGAGGTGGAGGATTCCATTCTCAATGCGGTAGTTCTACATCGTAGTAATTTTAACTTTAAGATGTTGACATTTCAGTAGCACTCATGTATGGTATATGGAAGTATACCGCCTTGGGAATTTCGTGAACAGTAACAGAAAATTACTCGTGACATATTCAGATGTCTGCAGTGGTTTAATTAACAAACTCATTTCCCAAAATGAGGTTCTGTTTATTTATTTATTTATTTACGTCAAAAATTCTCAGAATGAACGTATTTTTGGAGGAGTAATAGTACTTAGTGTTCCACCTTTTAAATGCAATGGAGTGTATTGTGTTTCTTATCATGTTAATTTTAACAAGCTGTTTAAATTTTTCACCAAGTACAGTAGCAGACACTGAATAAAAAATTAGAATGATAGGTAATAAATTTGTTTGTATTGGCTATAAATTTTAACAGGCTGTTAAAATTAACATGATACGATACAAAATACACCCCATTATGACGCTATATACCTAATATTAACATATTTGCCTCATTACCTACTTCGAGATATCGTGGAAAAGTATGGAGAAAAGAACAAAGAAAATCTCCTCAGATCATTTGTTAATAAATGCCAACAGTAAACTGCCATGAGAAAACTATGATTTATAAGTGGTATTATTTTTTGATACAAGGAAAAAAAAATCGATTGAAGATTATCTCCGTCTTGGGTCGGTTGAGGCCACTTCTATAGAAATTAGCAAAAAAGTTGAAAGTCTTATTGTGGAATAGTTCCAGCTGAGGAAAAAGCAGCTTGCAGAAATGGTTGGTGTATCACCTACAACCATTTTCAATTCAATATCCTTCATCAACATCTACGGATGTCAAATAATCAAATGTGAGTGCAAGGTGGGTGCAGGGAGTGTTCACGCTGCTTCAACTGCGTGTCGAATGTTCTCAGCTGTCTACGGAAAGAACAAAGATAACTTTCCGACCTGGATTGTCAACGGAAATAAAACTTAGGTTCATTATTATGAGCTTGAGTCGAAGCAGAATTCCATTCAGTGGCAAAAAGTATTCTAGGTGTCGGCTTGGTAAATCATGGCTACTGATTTTTACCTTCCGTCACCTTTAGGTAAGGAAGGTATTGTCAAAAAATTCGATGTTGAGTTTTTAATCAATAAGCACGTTTTAGGATCCCTAGAATACAATTTTACTATTTTTACGATGATGATGATGATGATGATGATGATGATGATGATGATGATGATGATGATGATGATGATGATGATGATGATGATGATGATGATGATGATGATGATGATGATGATGATGATGATGATGATGATGATGATGATGATGATGATGATGATGATGATGATGATGATGATGATGATGATGATGATGATGATGATGATGATGATGATGATGATGATGATGATGATGATGATGATGATGATGATGATGATGATGATGATGATGATGATGATGATGATGATGATGATGATGATGATGATGATGATGATGATGATGATGATGATGATGATGATGATGATGATGATGATGATGATGATGATGATGATGATGATGATGATGATGATGATGATGATGATGATGATGATGATGATGATGATGATGATGATGATGATGATGATGATGATGATGATGATGATGATGATGATGATGATGATGATGATGATGATGATGATGATGATGATGATGATGATGATGATGATGATGATGATGATGATGATGATGATGATGATGATGATGATGATGATGATGATGATGATGATGATGATGATGATGATGATGATGATGATGATGATGATGATGATGATGATGATGATGATGATGATGATGATGATGATGATGATGATGATGATGATGATGATGATGATGATGATGATGATGATGATGATGATGATGATGATGATGATGATGATGATGATGATGATGATGATGATGATGATGATGATGATGATGATGATGATGATGATGATGATGATGATGATGATGATGATGATGATGATGATGATGATGATGATGATGATGATGATGATGATGATGATGATGATGATGATGATGATGATGATGATGATGATGATGATGATGATGATGATGATGATGATGATGATGATGATGATGATGATGATGATGATGATGATGATGATGATGATGATGATGATGATGATGATGATGATGATGATGATGATGATGATGATGATGATGATGATGATGATGATGATGATGATGATGATGATGATGATGATGATGATGATGATGATGATGATGATGATGATGATGATGATGATGATGATGATGATGATGATGATGATGATGATGATGATGATGATGATGATGATGATGATGATGATGATGATGATGATGATGATGATGATGATGATGATGATGATGATGATGATGATGATGATGATGATGATGATGATGATGATGATGATGATGATGATGATGATGATGATGATGATGATGATGATGATGATGATGATGATGATGATGATGATGATGATGATGATGATGATGATGATGATGATGATGATGATGATGATGATGATGATGATGATGATGATGATGATGATGATGATGATGATGATGATGATGATGATGATGATGATGATGATGATGATGATGATGATGATGATGATGATGATGATGATGATGATGATGATGATGATGATGATGATGATGATGATGATGATGATGATGATGATGATGATGATGATGATGATGATGATGATGATGATGATGATGATGATGATGATGATGATGATGATGATGATGATGATGATGATGATGATGATGATGATGATGATGATGATGATGATGATGATGATGATGATGATGATGATGATGATGATGATGATGATGATGATGATGATGATGATGATGATGATGATGATGATGATGATGATGATGATGATGATGATGATGATGATGATGATGATGATGATGATGATGATGATGATGATGATGATGATGATGATGATGATGATGATGATGATGATGATGATGATGATGATGATGATGATGATGATGATGATGATGATGATGATGATGATGATGATGATGATGATGATGATGATGATGATGATGATGATGATGATGATGATGATGATGATGATGATGATGATGATGATGATGATGATGATGATGATGATGATGATGATGATGATGATGATGATGATGATGATGATGATGATGATGATGATGATGATGATGATGATGATGATGATGATGATGATGATGATGATGATGATGATGATGATGATGATGATGATGATGATGATGATGATGATGATGATGATGATGATGATGATGATGATGATGATGATGATGATGATGATGATGATGATGATGATGATGATGATGATGATGATGATGATGATGATGATGATGATGATGATGATGATGATGATGATGATGATGATGATGATGATGATGATGATGATGATGATGATGATGATGATGATGATGATGATGATGATGATGAGTGTGAGTGTGAGTGTGAGTGTGAGTGTGAGTGTGAGTGTGAGTGTGAGTGTGAGTGTGAGTGTGAGTGTGAGTGTGAGTGTGAGTGTGAGTGCGAGTGCGAGTGCGAGTGCGAGTGCGAGTGCGAGTGCGAGTGCGAGTGCGAGTGCGAGTGCGAGTGCGAGTGCGAGTGCGAGTGCGAGTGCGAGTGCGAGTGCGAGTGCGAGTGCGAGTGCGAGTGCGGGTGCGGGTGTGGGTGTGGGTGTGGGTGTGGGTGTGGGTGTGGGTGTGGGTGTGGGTGTGGGTGTGTGTGTGTTTGTGTGTTTGTGTGTTTGTGTGTGTGTGTGTGTATTGTGTGTGTGTATTGTGTGTGTGTGTGTGTTGTGTGTGTGCGGGTGCGCGCGTGTGTATGTAACAAAAATTTCGTCTGCGATAACTCTAATACTACAATTTCAAAAATTATAAGTCATTTGTGTTATACTTCGTTACATCCAATTAGTCAACCGGAGGTACCCTCATTTGAAGATTTTACTAGTTTTTCTTGAAGAAAACTATGTTAAATATATTTTTTTCACATTTAATGTTATTATGAATATCAAAGAATATTTTATTCTCTTTATGATTTGACTGCATTGTATACTTCATATTAAATGGATATAGAGTTAAAAAATTATAAAGAAATTAAATATCATAAAGTACCCGGCTATGGAAAGAACTGCTATATTAAGAAAATTCTGATTGAAAAATGTCAGTGTCAATTGCAATTGACAGTATGTTTGTCTTATAATTTTACTGGAAATATAGGATCTTTTGCTAGAAAATTTCTGTATGGAATTTGTATAAAATACATACAACTGCCGGAAAGTAATGTACAAGGAAAATAATCTTTCGCAAGGAACTTTCTGTACGAAATTTGTGCAAAATACATAGAACTGAGGGAAGGTAATGTGCTGGCCACATCAGATTTTATTAAGAAAATTCTAATTGAAAGATGTCAGTGTCAAGTGCAATTGACAGTGGCTGGTAGCACGAGCGTGGTTCTAACACCGGTTTTAACTTAAAACCATACAAACGACTTAGCACATACTTCAGGGTTATTAACAAAATTAGTGTTGCCAATGTACTGAATAAGCCGAAAATGTACTGACAGCCATATTCAGTAAATTTCACGGCTTTATTTAAAAATGTTTAATAAGATTTTTGTCTTGCCTTCTTTGTAGTATAAACAATTTAAAATAATGAAGCCAAATTTATTGAATATGGTTGTCAATACATTTTCGAGTTAATCAGTATATTAGCAACACTGATTTTGTTAATAACCCTGAAGTAAGTGCTAAGTCGTTGGTATGGTTTTAGTTAAAACGGGTGTTAGAACCACGCTCGTGCTACCAGCCACTATGTTTGTCTTATAATTTTACTGGAAATATAGGATCTTTTGCTAGAATTTTTCTGTATGGAATTTGTATAAAATACATACTACTGCCGAAAGGTAATGTACAAGAAATAGAATCTTCTGCAAAGAACTTTCTGCATAAAATTTCTACAAAATACATAGAAATGACGGAAGGTAATGTGCAGAGGGTCTACTAATTACAAAATTAAAACTGTTACAATAATTGTACAATATTACACTGATTTGCTGAAACAATTTTTAAAAAACCATAAAAGAAAAAAGAGAAAACTGGACAAAAGTTATTGAGGTATTTAGGGCAGCAAGTTTATTGAATAGTTTAATTGAAATTCATATATCAATTTGAGGATCGATCCTTTATTTATACAAACATACAATAATCCCAAAGGCATTTATTTCATTACACAGTACTAACATTACTATTAATGTAAATGCAACATATCTAATTTTACAGTATATAAGTTATTTGCGGTATGACATTCCTTCAGCCAATCGAGATTCCCATTGGAAGTGGATTCCTAATTGCTTGCGATGCAATTTCATCGCAACGGCAGCGCCGCTCTACACTCGTTTTGTTTGTTTTCTGCAAATGCATTATTTGTCTCCCGGGACGTTATATTTCAACACAACCCGCCGGAAAATTCTCAACTGCTAACTGCTCAAAAAATTAATGGAGTCATAACTTTGTTTATACAATAAAGTATTTATTATTGATTTAATCAAAACTCAAAGGTTTGTCATAAAAGGTTAAAAGTTATTTATATCGAAAAAGCGAAACCGGAAATTGAACTCAGGAGCTTTTCACGCCAAAAAGTGGCATTTAAGTTCGTTCCTTTTTTTGTAATTTAATCTATTGGTCGCACTAACAATAATAAAGAAAAAAGCTATTTGTCACTATTTTTCAATCATCTATACAGGGTCATTCACGACTTCATTAATTTTAAGAGCATATAATGCTGACCGAAATTAGTAAAAAAAGCGTTGGATAAATGTTGAGGCCTTTAGGTTCGAAAACGTTTAATTTTGTATAACAAGTCAGTTGCGATTATACATGAACGTTTCGAGCGAACATCCCGCCCATCATCAACTATATATATATATATATATATATATATATATATATATATATATATATATATATATATATATATATATATATATATATATATATATATATGACGTTTTTTGTGATCTCGACTGGTCAGTTAGGATAACAGTTAAATGGATAACGGTGTAGCAGTCAAGGAGATGGAATTTTTGAAATCAATACACTCTTTTAATTGCCAAGCTTTCGGAAAATAATTTATTCCTTCATCGGGGCATACTTGTTGAGGTTAAGATGAAAACATTACAGCCATGAAAATCGGATCTTCGTTGGAAGGTCGAAATGTACTAATTTTAAATAAATATTTTAAATAATTTTTCAACACAGTTTTGATATTGTTTTAACAAAATGTACAGAATTTAGTGTTTTTATTTTTGAGTCGAAAAAGTAAAAATTATTGTTAAAATTGATTATAAATATACACAAAAAACTTTTTTTAAACACCTAAACTTTTTTTATATTTTTACATGTGACTAGAAAAATTTTGCGACAATTTTTTTTTTTGTCGCAAAAAAATAATATACGAAATAATAATAACATAAATAAATGTTTAGATCTGGAGCTAACAAATGAAAATAATACAACAGAACATAATATGAAAATTATGAAACTAGAAATGAATGACATACATAGGTACGCATATTATATACTCGTATTTAAGAAACCACTACTTTGAAATAAAATACATTTGGGTGCTCGCTATTTTTTTTTTTTTTTTTTGTAAAACTGCTTTTTATTACAAATTTGTTCTTTACAGTTTTTTCTATAATTATTTAGTAAAATATTGCTGAATATCCCTATTTTTTTTTTCGTAACAACTAAATTTGATGTTCTGCTCTGCGTGATATACATTCATCATACACTAGGAAAATTTGTTTAGCTTCTAAGTCTCTAATGTCAGGTATATCAATTTCACCGTGTTACCGTAATTGCTTCTGCACATTGGCACACAGCATTTTAAAACCATTTTTACAATTTTCTTCAACGAAAAGCAATCGAAATTTGACGTTCCGTGTTGCGCTGTGCTATGCGTCCACTCGCGCCGAATGCTAGATTTCGACTGGTTTTAAAAGGCTAGACTAGCGCGCTGGCCTTATAGTTTGACATGACGCATTGAGCAGGGATAAGCATTCAGACCTGTATTCTCGTGTGGCCTCGAATAACAGCATTACTATTTTCATGGGTGTACTTTTCGAATTTTGCTAGCTGTCATAAGAGTAATCCTAAGAACTGTCTTCTTTACGTTCATTCGAACAAAAATATGCTTCAAGAAGAAATTTGTTTCGCTCTTCATTAAAAGCCACAATGAAAAGAAATTACTTATTTAAAGATTTTTCACGAAGGCATTCAAAACAAAAAAAATATCACATGAATCTACGTACGGCTATGTTATTAATCAAATGTCATGCACCAGTCATCGTCTATGTTTACACGTATAGCAAAAAAGTACTTTGACTTGACTTTGACTTTCAAAAGGCGACTTTTGCCGTTGTGTAAACACTCTCGCCTATTACTTTTCTTCCTAAAGTCAAGTCCAAAATAAAATAGACTTGACTCATATAAGTGACTTTTAAAAAGTCGTGTGAACCAACGAACGAAACATACTTTACTTTACTAACAGTGACATCTAGTTCTCATCCACAAATTCCAAATAATTGGATATTTAATTACACAATTTTGTGTTTTATATCTGAATTTAAAATATTCTCGAATTTTAAAATATATTATGCGATTATTTTTTTAATCTACTTCGCATCCAATATTGTTGCTACATAGTTATATTATTTAAAAATATCGCGCTTAAATTTAGTAACTGTAGTTTAGTATTCATTTTTTCTATAAATTTATTCTTAATTATGATAATATGATAATAGTTAAATAGGTAACATTACATCACACGTATTATAAAAAAACTTTACTTTACTGTCAAAGTCAAAGTTGAGTGAAGGACAAGTAACAAACGTAAAGTGAAGTAGATTTGACCTTATGTGTAAACGCACCATTAAATTGACTTTTCATAAGTCGCCTTTTGAAAGTCAAGTCAAAGTAAACTTTCTCAAACGTGTAAACGTAGTCATCATCTGTCATATGTGGAATATAGTTTTGATGAATTGTGGAAGTTTAAAATATAATTTTGACATTTTTTAGAACAAAAGCTGTCACGTGATCTTCAGCCATTTTTGATCACTTTATATAATTATGCCTACGTTGTCAAAAAGAAAACAATTTTCGTAGAATCCAATCCTGAGATTTTGTATAAATCGTAAATGCATAAAGCATTGTAAGAGAAATCCTTATAATTTTATAGCATAGCGACGTTTAATTTTGTTTTAAGGTAATCCCTCGGTTTTTTTGGGAAAATGAAACATACAAAAGAATAAAAGAAAAGAAGATAAGCTGCAAATACGAGGATATTTTATTTATTTTCCTTTGTTATGTATATGCACACAAATAAAAGATTTCATCACAAAAAAATGTGTTTATATTAAACAAAAAGGTGTTTAAAAATAAAATATTTATACAAAAGGTATTAATTCGTACAATCAAGTTGAGACGTATAAAATGAAAACGATAAAACAATGAAAACAGAATAAGTACAAATGTATTTAAATATTCTCTTTGGTAATAGCTATAGTAAGGCATGACTAGCGAATGAAATTTGACGTTTAAATAATTTTATAGATGTGGTTTCTTTTGAAATCCTACAGAAGAATAAAATTATACGATATATTCAGATATGAAATTTTTGCATGAACCCATTTAAATACTGGGCTAGGAAAGCACAGAAATACATTACTATGTCTGGCTGAAAATAGATGGCCGACTAGGGTAAGTGAATATCAAAACAGCGGTGCGTTTAATAGTTTATTAAAGAACGTGTTTTATAAGACATGTTTTTTTCGCACGCGTCAAAATTTAGAAAACGAGCGTTAGCGATCTAATTGACAAGTGCGAAAGAAAGTCTTATAAAATGAGTTCTTTATACTATTTTTTATATTTTGCGCCTTCTACAATAACATTTACTTACTCAATTTGTGATTATATTTGTAACCATTTGTACATTTTCATGTAAATAATCTTCCCTAAATAAAAAAAAATTATAATAATTTCGACATTATTAAAATGAATTGTCAATTAACTAAAAATAAATTAGGTAAAAATGGGTTAAAGAACCGTCTAAAACAAAAAAATGCGTATCGAAATGAAGGTCATTACGATACGCAATTGCGTATCGTAATGACTTCATTATGGACATTTTTCTTTTATGTTGATTATAACCAAATATTTTTACCTATAAACTATTTAGTTTTGGCAAATCTATATGATTTATTTTTAATTTTTTCTAACAGTAATTCCGACTCGAGGGTTGCTGAACGACTAGAGGTTGCGGTATTAATTTTTTTAAATACATCCCTGAATCCTGTTGCTAAGGTCATTTTAAATGCCTCCTGGTACAGAGTACAATTCTAATTTTCTGTAACGGAATATATTAGGATTAGTTTCCTTTTAAATCAAATATAGGGAAATGTTTTCAAAAGAAACCGCATCTATTAAATAATCTAAACGTCAACGTCATTCGCTGGTCATACCCAACGTGACCATTTTTTAAATTTCGGAACGGGACAGCGCGATGGTGGGGGGGGGGGTATTGTAAATAATGCCGCAGGCGACATTTTTTTTCATTCAAAGTCAAATGCCTTATAATTGAAAGTTACTTTTTTTCAAGGGATGTGAAGTAGCATGTTTTTCCCCCTTCATGTACAAAAATAAATTTCCAGATCACTGAACATTTTAGAAAAAAAGAATATATTTAACGGAAGAAACCCAACTAAATAATAAAATATAGGGTGTTCCTTTTGAAAATGACGAGTTATAGTCATTTGAAATTGAGTAAATTTGATTGGCTTTATTGAACACCCTGTATAATTATATGAGAACATAGAGTATAGTTATAGTTGTACAGAAAATTTTTTTTCTTAATTTTTAGTACTAAAATAATTTTAGTAAGTCTTTATAAATCAATGCGTGTATTAGGTCATTTTTAGAGAAAAAACGGAATAACTTGACAACGCCGAGGAAAATTAAAAAAATATATATGTGCGTATAGGTGAATGAAATACAATTCAAAATATACGAAAATATATAGGATATTCCATTTAAAAAAGAGAAACAATTCTCGCCGAGCCGTAATGCAACAGCCTCTATATGTGAAAATAATTTTATGTTATACACCTTGAGTAGACGAATAAATTCTGTTAATAAATTTATGCTCTATTTCTAACGACAAGGGAAATATCGAAGACTGTCGTTACAAAGACTCACCCTGTAGAGTAAAATAAACTCATGATAATAAGCACATGAAGGATATCACTGGAAGTGTTTTAATTTGAAAAGCATTAACATAATTATATAATTAATATATGAAGACAGCACCATATTTGAGTTTTATATTTCGTCAATGAAAACCTTTTCAAAATTTCAACAAGGTTTAAATTAAGGATTTTCATTCCCCCTCATCTCTTATCTTCTGAACTTAGTCTGCCTCTTAAATTAAATACTCATTAGTTAGCTTCATTTCCGGACAATGTTTATCATATCCCAAAAATGCAAATAGGCCTCTTTATAAACTAATTTAAATTTTTAAGCACGGTCCAATTACAAAGAGACTTTACTTTGTTATCTCTTCAAAAGTCAGTAATTATTTAAGCGTTAGGCATAAGACTGTGTAGGAATATTTCTGAAAAAAAAGTTGTTGACCCCGGAAATGCATGACCACGTCTATATCTGTAAATACTAGAGATATTTTTTTTTCATTTACATGCAAATCAAGTCTAAAGCCATTTTTGAATGTGCTTGACAAATTATACCACATCAGATAATATTATTTTTTATTTGAGATATTTACGGAGTTTTGCAACTATACCGTGTTCCATTTAAGCCATTCAGTATTGCGAATAGGGAATAGTTTTGAGCACTCTGATTGGCTGAAATTTGAGCCAAGTTTACGCACTCTAAATTTAGATTTTCATTTTATATTAGGATGACAAGATTAAAAATACAAATATTGGAGACAGTGAAAAATATTTTAAATGACAAACCCATCGAATATGTTGTTGACAAAATGGTGGAAGAAAACGGAAGACAAGTTTTAAGTCTTCCACCATACCACTGCCCAATAAATCCAATAGAGTTAATTTGGGCAAATATAAAAAATTATGTGCGAGTTACAACTACAACTTTTAAATTAAAAGAAACCGAAGAATTATTTTACGAGGCAGTAGAGCAAGTTACTCCAGAAGTTTGGACAAATTATGTACAACATATAAAAAAAGAAGAACCCCAATTATTTGCATATGACGGTAACGTGGAGGAACTTTTAGAGAAGAACTTGAGTTTCACAGTCAATGCTGAGAGTTCCGAAGAAAGTGAGTTTAGCATCAATGAAGACTTATAAACAATTGTACATTATATATGTAATAAACAGTTTATCGTAAATAAAAAAGTAATGCTTTTAATTTATTCATGAATATGAATTTTGGTTGTATATAGTAGTTTTTAAGTTTATAAGTTTAATAAAATTACAAATGACAGCCTATGACAGCAGTTTATATTACCGCCATTTTTTAATTTCGGCTGTGTAATACTACCGCTGATGCTAGCGACATCTGCTGAATGGCTTAAATGGTACAGAGTATACATACAGTAAAATTTTTGAAAGATGTCCGATCAATGTCATCTGTGACAGAACAATTCATAAATTTTCAAAATCATGCAAGGAGGATAGAAATGGAGTAAGCATTCAATGCTAGGATACGGCGACCGTTCTAGCAGCGATGGTAACAGAGTTTCGTTTAATCCGATTCCGTAGTACACTTTCAGAGCGCTGTAGTTCATATTTTATACTTGTAAAAAATAAAATTAAATTATTAAATTTTTTAAAATGAATACAGAATATGTAAGAATGTGAAAGTATATTTATATAAACTATAATACAGTACATACAGGAATATTCTAATATTTGTAAATAGAAAATAATGCATAGTAATTACAAAATATACCCTAAATCATGTTCATTAAAAGCAAAGTTTCTCTGTTTCATTGATTACAGGAATGAATCCCACAATGAATCTAATATTAAATACCTACTAGCATTTTGCGATGAATCAAATGCTTTATGTTGTAAATTTTCTGAAGCTGTGAATTTTGCTGATTGGATGGTTTATTGGATACAAAGCTTCAATTGTTTTTTAAAAGTTGTTTATTATTGTAACATCTAATAGACGACGTTTCGGCACATGGTTATGGCCATTTTCAAGTCAGAAAAAATGAAATTTACATTCAGTCAATTTTTAAAATTTAAATAAATTTTAAATTTTAAATTACAACCCATATTGAGTTTGAATTTTATTTATAATTTAAAAATTGACTGAATGTAAATTTCATTTTTTCTTACTTGAAAATGGCCATAACCATGTGCCGAAACGTCGTCTATTAGTTGTTACAATAATAAACAACTTTTAAAAAACAATTGAAGCTTTGTATCCAATAAACCATCCAATCAGCAAATGCTTTATGATTTACATACAATTCTGAAATCTGTTGTAAAATTGTTGATTACAACAAACGATTTTGATTATAATCTATTGAATACAAGAATGAATCTAAGAAAATTTCATCAATATATTAAATCTAACATGAAGGTGTGTTAAAATAAAACTTAACATAGTTGATGGTCTTGTAAGTATCCAGTATATATCTGAGAGATATGGCACTGCAGTGTATTGTACGAAGTTGTTTAGAATTTCTTGGATTGGTGCCTTCAAATCGGCTAGTGTGTACTTTGTACTATATCATTGATTGCAACAATACATGTCTGCAGTTGATTTTCACACTATCTTGGGTTCGAAAGGCGTACTGTTTTCTTCAAAAAAGCATGATTTCAAACAGCATTTGTATGACATGTACAAACGAATAAATAAATGTTACATGTTAGTAATTAATAAGTAAATTATACTTCACAGAATTTTAAATTAATAACTTACCTCCGGGAGTTAAAAATCGAAAGAAATTATAAAATGATTATTTCTTCACTTACAACTGACAAGACATATCACCCTTGTAGATGACTGTGATCAAAACGCGCGCATAAATTGAATAAAGGGTTATTTCGAATTCTACCTAACCGACACTGCCATAAATTAGTAGAATCCGATTCCATTTTTTGGCGCTGCACGGTATCATGGCTGGATATATGTGATTTAAATCATGTAACAATGTGTCCTTTTAAGATGTTTTATCTGGGGGTATAAACTTTGATATCTATTTCTGCGTAGCCTACTTAAGCAATACTTATACGAGGACTGTTAGAAAAGTATCCGACCTAATTTTGCGAAACCTTCGTGCGCATGCGTGAATTTTTTCCCGCCTGTCGATAGCGTCTGTTGCTGGCAAGCAGCATTTGAGTGAAGTAGTGTATAGTGCTCTCGTCGGTTTTTCATTGCAAGGAAAATAAGCAGCGCTATTGCATCAAATTTTGCTATGGGTATCACACAGATTAAGGAGTGGTACAACCGGTTTAAAGACGGCCGCACATCGGTGGAGAGCGAACCACGCTCCGGTCGGCCATCAACACCACGAGTACGCACCACATGGTCAAACAATCACCAAAGAGTACAACAGGAATGTCCTCCGTCGCCTACGTGATGCTGTGCGTCGCAAGAGACCGGAGTTGTGGTCAACAGAAATTGGCGTCTCCATCATGACAATACTCCAGCACATTCCTCGCACTTGATTCAAAATTTTTGGCGAAGAACAAGACTCATGTGTTTCAACAGACTCCTTACTCTCCTGATATGCCCTCCTGCGACTTCTGGCGATTCCCCAAACTCAAAAGGCTATTGAAAGGAACGTGACTTCAGACAAGAGAGGACATTATGGCTGCAACGACAGCCGAGTTAAACTCCATTCCGAAAGAGGCTTTCTCGGAATGCTTCCAACAATAGCAGCACCGCTGGGAGAAGTATATGAAATCCCAAGGAGTCTACTTTGAAGGTAATTAGGTTTCCAACGCTCCACGAATGCCAGTTTTTTCCCCCGGCCAAAGGTCGGATACTTTTTTAACAGACCTCGTACATTGACAAGTTTTTGTGTCTCGCTATACAGATGTTTTTAATTTTCTACGATGGTTTGTTCATCAACGCCTCCATAATGAGTAAATTAGAATCAGTTTCCTTGTTCTTTAGACATTTAAACATTCATTTAAATCATATCTCTCAAAAAATCGCGTTTCATTTGTTCGTTTTGATGAATAGCATACTGAACAAGGTGTTGAACGTTTTTGCAACCGGGCTAAATCTATTCAGTAGAAACAGAAATTAACTAGGTACATTTTAGTTTTGAATCGAAAAATTTCCTTTATAAAATTGGCAAAATAGAATATACCGTGTTTACAAAATACTCCACTAAATCGATCAAGCTATACAAAACAAAAAAAAAAACTAATTCCGTTTAATTAACGCTAAACGAGTGTTTAGCAATAAACTCTATCCATGCGTCTCGTCAATTAAACCGTTAAATTACAATCCACATGCAGTGAAATTTGTTGTGCAGAAAACTTTTTGTTTATAACTACGAATGTCTCTTCACTTCTGTGGTTAACATACCTATGTTTACCTACATTAAGGTGTATTCACATAAGCAATTAGTTTTACGTTTTAGAATATTTTAACATAGTACTCACATAACATAACGTAACATAAGATTTTATATAATTTTTGTAACTAGTATGTAGGGCTGGACTGAGAACATGTTTAGTACCGGGAAAGCCAGATGTGGTCGGGCCAGACCAGTCATTTTTTAAAATAATTTTAATCATTACATATAATATTTTGTTTAATAATTTACTTTTTACTTCCCGTTACCCTTGGTAAAGGAGGTATAGGGATCGTACTAAAAATCGCATGTCGAGTTTTAAGGCCCTTTGAATCCAATTTTAACATTTTCACGATGATGTCTGTGTGTTTGTGTGCATGGATCCTCCACTCTAACTCAAATACTATCATTAGCATTAGTCATATGGAAAAGAACTAAATAGGTATAGTTTCCAACATGAGTAAATATGTAAGTAACTATGTATTTAAATTAATAAAAATTAAATGGTGGGAGGTATTGTGTTGGCCACATCAGATTTTTTCTTTCAAAACGTCTATGATTTGCTCATTTTTGATATTCTTTGTGTTGATAACAATGTGACAATAAATTTGTACATTGAAAATAAATTTTAATATGCTAACGTATGTAAGTTATTTATGCAACAAGAGTGTAAACAGAAGCTTTATACCATGAGGTCAAGTATTTCGTGACGAAACTTACCGACTCACGAAAATTATTGACCGAATATCATCCGTATTTATATTTTTGTCAATTTTTTTACTGGTTAAATTAATTATTATATGAATAGGTGTATCAGGTATGTTATTATTTATAATTTGATTAAAGTTATTTGGATCTAAATAAAATACATCCTTATATAAATGATCATTTCATGTGTATGATGTCGGTAATACAAAAAATAAGTATGTATTTAACAATTGGTTGTCAAAAAGAAAAATAGTTATAAATATTGACGCACATTCAAGAGTAGTAGGGAATTATTTCAAAATCAAGAATTTGTTATTTTTGTATCGATTTATTTATTATTTTAACTTTAAATTTTTATAATTTATTTTTAAAGTTCATTAGACCACGAGCCGTCACGGGTCACCGGGAAATTCCCGGTATCCCGCCGGGCCAGTCAAGCCCTGCTAGTACACTGTAAAGTTTTAACGTAGCTGCAACTACCTTTTTGGGTTGAAACTATATGCAACCCCAAGGTAGAACAATCCTTCCTTTTTAAAAGGTCGATGCACCAATCTCTGTTTTTGGTAGTAAAACCTACCTCACTACCAGGTAGACACGATACGACCCTTCATACAGTGGGATGCAAATGCCCACAGTGGTTTATAGAAATACTTTAAAGTGATTTGAAATTTCCGTATCACAAGTTACCAGTAAATGCCTGTAAGGTTGTTAAAAATACTTTATAGTAATTTATATGAACCCCTACATGAGGTTATTGCAAATTCCTTGAAAAGTATATTATTTATTATTGGGATTTAGGAAAAATAATACATTATATATAATAAAAGATTTATTTGCTTAAACAAAATATACATAAATAAAATAAGATAAAGTATATTGTAAGTTACATAGTGTTTTATCTGTGAGGTGACTCCTGGTAAATGCCTACACGATACGAATATGTCAGGATCATTAACGATATCTGTGAACAAAGCAGATTAGCAGATCCAGCAATGGGTAATACCTTGATGATATATTTATTTTATTTGTAAATAAAGTGTGTATTCCAAAAAAGTTCACGTTCACTGGCTATTGCTCCAATTCTTGCAGGTCCTCGAGGAATATCTTCACTTTCTTTGGATCCTCTTGTAGCAAATAAAACTAAATTAATATTGTTGTGTCTAATAAATATTTGCGAACAAAAGAACGTTTCATTCAAAATATTTGCTAGTTTTTCAATGTTTATTTTCTTGTAATTGAATAATAATATTATTTTATTAACAGGAAAATAATCATATTAAATGATAATTCAACAAAAATAAAATTAACATACCGCGAAATATAGTTATATTATCTTTGAAAGTATGTAATTAAAAAGAAAATGAAACAAAATAAAGAAAATTACCTTTAAGTTCTAATTTTTATACGTCGAACATGGTTGTCAAGATGCTCGTTTCTTTACAATCGGCACATCTTCATTTTTTGTAGAAAATACTGTCATAACAAATCTACATGTATGTTATTTTGTACCGTACTAAATCAAGAAGGAGCTAAAAAATAAAAGGATATTAGTTTATAATTAAAAATCCAACATAATATATTTTACCTGAGTTACAAGTATGCTCATTGCGACTGTCGACAAGAGAATAACAAATGACAGAACGACACATAAATTTCTCACCCCTCTGTGTTCTCCTTCCCATCCCTAGAAATGCGGTACCGTTATGCTGGCCTTCGGAAAAACCCGTAGGGCCTTCAGTTGCTTGCTGGACTAACAAACAATTTCTAAGAAATGCGAAAGCTTATTCGATCACTTTTCATTTCCGAAATCTTACAAATATAACTATCGTTTTGCATTTGTTTATATAACAACTATATAAGTCTACACATCGTCAGTTATGTTTCATTGAATATTTTGGTTTTTCATATAATTTTATGAACACGAGTAAATAATGCTATAAATCAATTGTAATCTTTTATGTTTTGCATTTCACACATTTATTTGTCTATCTTGTAATATGATATGTATATTCAATAGTTTTTTATAAATCACTTTCTAGTAAGTAACGTAGAAAACGATGTATGTATGCACGGAATTATAAAAAATATAATAAGATTAATAAACAAATTTAATTTGTATTAACAATGTAAATTCAATAAGTTTGCAAATTTCAGTAAAACTGAATATTTTATATTATTTCTGCCGTCTTTTTCCTATTATTCCTTTGTAATTTCACATGTATGACATTGTTACGTGCTAATTAATGTCAAGTCCATATTTTTTTATGATAGGAACTGTACTTCAAATTAAAAGTAGAACATTCAGCTCGAATCAACCCTAAAGGTATAAACATGTTACAAAGGTAGTAGCACCTACCTAATATACCTACAGTGCAACACAGATGCCTGTAAGCGAATTGAATCTGCCCTACCAAAATTTCCTACCTTTTTCTTACCATGTTTCGACCTTCCTACCCTAAATCAACTTCAAGGAAGATTCAACAACTCAATTGGAGATTCATCTTCCCTGTTTCTACCCCAAAACTTTACAGTGTATGTCACTATTCCATTTGTTGTGACTTCGAAGGACCATTGGTTTAAATAATAAACACGTGTATTTTGGTGTATTAAATTTATTGATATACCAGTTAAGTTGTTTCGCGCTGAGCGTTTTGGTTAAGACTATGACTCTGTTGACAAGACTGTTTTACCACGATGGTCTGAGTAAGACTTCCCACCCTTAGCATGATAAGGGTGGGGGTGCACAAAATAAGTAGAAGTGGTAAACTCCACCCCGTAGATACAACCAAGTTGTTTTTAAATATATACATAAAATAAATTGTACACCATTTTAGTGAAAATTACGATCCAATGACATCCATTATTATTTCCTCATCGTAAACAAAGTTGGAAGGAAACATGTTAATTGTATTTTTTCTAATTTCTCTGTTATCACCTTGTTACTGTTATTGCCAATTTAAATACTAGTAAATTAATTATAAATGTCACGACATAAACAAAATTAAATGTAACGTCAGCAAAAACTTTGATGCAATTTATTTTAATTAACATCAGTCGGTAATTCGAATTTAAATATTTACAAAAAGTTAATTTTAAACTTTTGCAGGTAAGTATAGGAAACTACGAGTATTTCAAAGTGCGAAATTCTTGATTGTATCAATTTTCAAACTAAAGTTGAAAACTTGATTATACTATTGGGGTAAACGTTACACGATTGCAAAGTTTTTCTTGCAAAAAAGGAAAAGTATTAAATAAAAGAATATCTTTGAAAGAAATAAAAGTATTTGAATAAGACGGTTTTCATTTGAACTTTTATTTTACATATGTTTTAAAGAGGGAGGAATATTTTTATACCAAATATTGGGGACTGCAACAAACTTAACCAAAATTTTAAGCATTCCTTAAAATTTACAATATTATATCGAAATAAAATGTCCCAAGAACTCTTGTAGTTAATGCATGGCAATAATAATATTTTTTAGTAAACACTTATATATAAATTTTATATTAACATTTTATCTTTAAAAACAAAATGGCCCGTTTTCCATGCCGATCAGTGTCATAAATTTTAATTATCTTTAGAATGAAATAATTTCTATATTGCAGTCAAATTATTTATTTAATTTTCAGCCTCAAACAGTTTCGGTAACTCTTATGCCTTCTTCAGGAGGTGAAAATATTATTTAAGAGATGCCGAAACTGGTTGAGGCCGAAAATTAAATAAATAATTTGACTGCAATCCAGAAATTTAATTCATTCCATACACCCTTCCAGTCAAGAAGCTTCATTATACGTTTAATTATCTTTGTTCAACAATAGCATTAAGTTTAAAGCACTCTCCACGCCAGCAATGATTGCCTGTGAGGTGACGCCTTGTAAGCGCCCGCACGGTGCAAATATTTCATCATTATCGATATACCTATGTGTACAAAGCAGATTGGCACACCCAGTAATGGGTACAGGCGGCGCTAAGGGGGGCCAGGTGGGCACGTGCCCACCATAAAAATTCTTGTGCCCACCCACTATCAACATGTGACTAATAATTTTTGTATATATATATATATATATATATATATATATATATATATATATATATATATATATATATATATATATATATATATGCAATAAAATTTGTGAATAAAATTTTATTTTTAATTCTGAACTTTATATTCACACTTTTTTTCTGAAATTAATAGGGCAGAACTTACGGCCATATGAAAATTTCACTATTGTATTTCTGTGATCTGGCAATTTATTTTTGTACGCGAAAGGCAGAAAACATGCAGCTTTACGTCCCTTGAAAAAATGTAACTTTCAATTAAAAGGAATTTGACCTCGAATGAAAAAAAATTCCTGCGGCGTCTTTTCTACTGACCTTTGCATGACCTATTTTACCCCCTCCCCCTGATGCCCACATATTTTTTAATTTTGCCCACCTTACATTTGTAGAGTATGGGAAATATTGGTTCGATATTTAATGTACTCTATACTTCTAAAAAAACGTAAAAACTTTATAATAATCTAAATAAAAAACAAATGAATTTGAAAAGGAAAATGAAACTCGAAAAACACTTTTTATATTTTGCGTTCATAATGAAGTTATTACGATACGCAATTGCGTATTGTAATGACCTTCATTTCTATGCGCAATTTTTTGTTTTAGACGGTTGGTACTAGATGACGTTTCTTTAACCCATTTTTACCTAATTTATTTTTAGTTAATTGACAATTCATTTTAATAATATAGTTTCGAAATTATTATTATTTTTTATTAAGGGAAGATTATTTACATGAAAATGTACAAATGGTTACAAATATAATCACAAATTGAGTAAGTAAATGTTAATTGTAGAAGGCGCAATATATAAAAAATAGTATAAAGAACTCATTTTATAAGACTTTCTTTCGCACTTGTCAATTAGAAATTTTGACGCGTGCGAAAAAAACATGTCTTATAAAACACGTTCTTTAATATACTATTATTTATTTACTTAACCAGATTCAACTATTGTCCGGTCACTTGACCGAACATTCATAAAATGGAATATGTGGTTGCTAGATGTAGCTGTAACACATTTACATCCTGGCGCCGCCACTGAATGGGTAATAAGCCGTGATGATATATTTATTTTATTTATATTTATTTATTTATCTTAAAGCATATAAGGAAATAGAGGTTTTGTGACTATGTAACGTAAGTAACGTCGATATGCATCCTCACAAAGTTGGTCTCTGTCAAGAGCTTATCTATTGTTAACAGCGAAACTCTCCCAAACTCCTTCAACATTCAACATGCTTCATTCTTGCGGTAGAACGTTGTCTTCTGGTCCGTGGACTATCTACCACGGACCCAAAGTTTCTGAAAACCTACAACTAATCGACGAACATCTATTCTGAGAGAGGATTTTAAAATGTTTATTATAGGCTTGTTGAAATTCTATTATGTAATGATGATGTTCAAAATAAATTTTATGTTTTTATTTTGCTGCATTACAGCGTAATTTTTCATAAATTAGAAATACCGGCAGAAAAAACAAAGGGAATATTAGATTTTGGGAAGTTCTAATTGTTTTAAAGCCAGTCGTGAATTTTACTTCATCTGTAATTATTTTGAGGTTAAATAAATAACAATCTTGTTAAATTGCGTATCTTTCGTTTATCAATAACCTAATTAACAACAAAATAAATACTTTATTTTTATTATTCTAAAATATTGATACTTAAGTGCCAGACTTAGAAATAGAAAAAGAATATTAGGAAAATAAATTCTGGGATGCAGTCATGTTATTATGTATTATTTACTTCAATGTTTCAATCCGACCAGTATCATCCTCAAAAACTACAAAAAATTATGAATTTTTTTTTTTTTTTTTTGGAAACGTAATATCCAAATCCTGTCAATAAACTAGGTACTTTTCTATAGAAAAAAGAATAAACTATAAATACTTTATTTTGCTAACTTGTGCTTAATATTTATATTTATTCAATTTATACCTTATTTTCTATATTTTAATTTGCTCTAACAAAAACTATACCCAATAATATCAAAGAAAAGTATATACGAATACGAGTATCTAACCTATATGAGATATTTTAATTTCAAATGCATATTTACGGTCCTTGTTATTGATAACTTATAAATTTAATAATTGTTGCCTTTTACAGATGGAAAGCTAAAAAAAATATCTTTTCAATGGTGTTCATATAGACCTCATAACTCGAAAACAGTGATAAAAAAATAAGCATCGCCATTCGAAAGAACATAAGAAAATGCGTTAAAGATGTAATATATCACATTTGAAAGCTATGTGCAAAAATATAAAACAAAATTTACATTTTCGCCTGTATACAAGATGGTGGCGGTTAGGGGTGAACATAGGGATTTAACATGGGATTTTAGTTTTTTGCAATTTCCTGCTCTCCTGTTCATTTTACGGCAAAAACTGTAGAGTACAAAATTGTTCAGAATTAAACAATTAACACAAAAATGTATTCACATTTATTATTATGTTTTTGGCTTCTTCGCAATTTTAAAAAGAAATTTCAAAATTTCTGTTATTTTGTAGCAATAGCCACGGAATTTATTTTTTTCTGATTGTCACAAACAAGCAAATTATTTATAAACGTCAATCATGCGTTAATCTAACTTAAAAATTAATTAAAAACAAACAACTTTTAATTTTAATACGCATTTTTTATTAAATATACCATTTAATAATAAACCAATTCCAAATGTATCAACTACGTAGAATTTTGATTTATCATAGCCAATACCATTTCTTCATTCACTTCGTTATGACGTCTTCTATTATTATTATTGTTATTATTATTATTATTATTTCCTTTATTACTTTCGTTCGCAGCTACACTAGCTGTGTTCTCAAATTTTTTAACAAGTTTAGAAATTGTTGCTATAATAGGAATTGGTGTATTTTCGTACTTTATGGAAAACAAATAACGTATTCTTCTAAAACTATTTCCACCATAATAATTTTTTATAACGAAAAACTCGTTTCTTATTCGAATAAATATTGATTATTAAATTAACTTTTTATTAGAGAAAATTTCGAAAATTTGACAGAAATTGAATGACATTATTATGTTTAAACATTTGAGTTATAAGTCATGGCTATTGCTACAAATTAACAGAAATTTTGAAATTTCTTTTTAAAATTGTAAATAAACCAAAAACATAATAATAAATGTAAATACATTTTTGTATGCAATTTTTAATTCTGAACTCTACAGTTTTTGCCGTAAAATGAACAGGAGAGCAGGAAATTGCAAAAAACTAAAATCCAATGTTAAATCCCTATGTTCACCCCTAACCGCCACCACCCTGTATAGTGACCAATACATTTTTTCGCAAATAACAAAACACTTCATTAAAATGGTCCCCTAATATGGCAACTTTTGTCTAAGTTAACCAAGTTTATATCTCTAATATTTCTCTAGATCTCCCTGTTGGACAAGTTATCCTGGACAACCTGTATATGTAGTTATTCCTACATTATATACGTAAATAATATTTAAATAAAATATACCAAGAGATGGAATTTATGAAATTTCGGACCCGGAAGACAGGTTCTCTAACTTGTAAATATTAAATTTTCAGGAACGTTAACAGATGATGTAGGTGTATTTTATTATAATATTTAATTCCCAACAGATGTATTTATTTTAAATAAGATATTTGTATTTATATTGTAACGCGACAGTACCTACATTTGGTCCGTGAGCCCCCAGCCAGCGCGTGCGAACCGACGCCCATGAATAGAAGCATTCAAGAAGGAGGAGGAGCCTAGGTAGGCGATCAATAACAGTGCAACGCGCGATAGGCGAACGGTTAGGTAGTCAAGGGGAGATAAGAGTATAATTACCCGCGTATTGTTATACAGTTCGAGACGTCACGGGAATATTCGAGAAGGTGTTGAGAGCCATTATATAAACGATGTTCACATAGAGTGTTAGTCCGTCAGAAGGACATTTGCATAGACAGTAAAAAGTACGATGTTGGTGAGTTTGAGAAGCACAGCAGTATCGTGATGAGCGTAATCAGTTTGGTGTCGAGAGGAATACTCGAGAAGTTACTGGTATACTGGGATAGCTGTGAAAGTGAATACTCGGTAGTTTTGCAGGGTATTGGGAATAGGGAGCTAGGTATACGAGGACAGTAACGGCGAGTGGAAGTGGATACTCGGCAGTACCGTTGAAGAGCTGTGGCATACGGACAGTCGATGATACTGAGACTGTGGATAATTAGTAACATAAATAGACAGACAGTGAGGTGAAAAGTGTGAATTCTATCCGAGCAGTTGAATATACCCTGTTGTCAGTTGAGTACATAGAGGCTGTTGAGGTCGGTAGGTCGGACAGTTGAATGTGAAGTGACATAAATAGTGGAAATAAATAATCAGTAAAATCGTGTAAATAAATAGTCGTGTTAATTGATTAAATAAATAAACAGTGTTAGTGTTATCTAGTTAATTATAGTTTTAGTCTTAATTCGTTTTTAATAGTTGTTTAATGTCAGTAATATATATTTTTAATATTTATTTATCGTCGTAATAAACATTTATTTTAATTAATAAGAATTGTCTAATATTTACACTTCACCCAAATAAAAAATCTGATGTGGACACCACACGACTTCCTTGTACGCAAGACTAATATGAAGTATAAACCCAATTATAAAATTGCACATATTTGACGTAATTTGACATTAACATCTATTTTTTATTTTTTTGCTATTTTTTGTCCTAATCCATAGCAAGCTTCATTACAAAAACCAAAAAGTATATAAGTTTAAATTTACATATTTATTTATTTATAATACTTGATGTACTAGACGCAGAATTTAATTCTCTAAAACTCTTATTTGAAGCATTTATTTCTAAAATCAAAAGGAAACTATTTTATTCAAGAAAAACTGTTAACAACTTCAGGTAATATCTCACTTCCGGTTAGCCTGTTTTAGCCAAAATCTACTATGTTATTCCAATTGACATAAAAGTCTTATATACCAAATTTGAAAAGTTTTGGATTATATTTTAAAATAGTTTTTCATTAAAATCTATTATGGGCTTCAAATAAAGTACCATTTTTGGAAATTATGTAACGACCAAAAAGGGAGGTGCACAACTAGATGTTATATCAGTCTTAAATACAAAATTTCAACTTTCTACGGCTTACCGTTTTTGAGTTATGCGAGATACGTACGTACGTACGTACGTACGTACGTACAGACGTCACGACGAAATTAGTTAGAATGGATTCAGGGATGGTCAAAATGGAAATTTCTGTTTGTATATTTGGATTTATATTATTGAATTCTCAACAAATTTGTTTTATTTGCATATTTGGGTTTGTATGATATAATCGAAAATTGTCAACCGATTTGTTTGGGACATAGCCCCGATAAAAACTAAATAAATAAAAATAGATAGCTGGCGTGCGTTAAGTTGAGATTGACATCGAATTTACAGAACATAAAATTCGTACTCAGACATGACGAAAAGTATAGTAATTATAAGTTGCTATTGTTATAACGCACACCAGCTTTAGCACCCTTGAAAAACACGAAAAAATGTGCCTGTATAATTCCCTACTACATTTTACTTACAGTATGACATAAACATTAGTGACGTCAACAAATGTTCATATTTCAATTTTAAAAAAACATTCCACTGTATTAAAAGGTAAAATATTATTTTTTTCACCTATGAAACATGTATGTAAATGTGTGTAAATCATTTTTCAACGAAGAGGAAAATAAGCTTATAATTCAGTCAACAACAATTCATATTTCATTCATATGACGTATGACACTTGCAAAATATAGTTTAACAGGGATTTGCGACACACTGGATTAATTTATTATTTTGACAAATAGAGAAATTAAATTCATTTTCATTGTGTTCTCTGTTGTATAAATGTAGGTCAATTATATTGATGTCAAATATTGACACGGATTTAATTGACAACAAAATTAATAACTGTTTTTTACTGTAATAATATTTATAATAATAATAATTCTAATAATAAACATACAGGTAAAATTTAAATACCTGCATTACATTTTGAAATAATGAATGTAGCTGTAATTATACGTTAAAAACTTTCACATACAGACTGTAACAGATACTGAGTTTACATGCAGTTTTGAAACCGTTTTTAAAACGTTTTTAGTTTTGAAAACGCTATGTATACAGTGTCAAAACGGTTTTGAATTATCTGAAACCAAAACTAAAATTCATGGGTTGGACTTGAAAACTAGTTTCAAAACTACTCATGTAAACACTTAAAATTCAGTTTCGATACTGCGCATGCGTACAGAGCATAACGTTTCTGTTGCTTTGTGTTACTAACCTTCAAATATACTGACAGTTGTGTAGTTTTAGTGCGTAGTAGGACGAAGTATAAAAAATAATTGGTATAATAGGAAAATGAAGTATTTGGAGTGAAGAGGATCTGTCACTTACATCAGCTAAATGCGCATGCGGCGAAACCGATTTCAAAACAATTTTTAACCTTGTTTTGAAAACTGCATGTAAACAGTTTTGCATACTTTTGACTGAAAACTGAAATCATTTTCAAAACTGCATGTAAACGTAGTAAATAAGTACATTAAATTTAACCAGTGACACAAGTCATAGAGAACTACAATAATTCTTAGTAACTTCTTTGTGAAGCTTCTAGATATTGTATTAATAATGGTCAAAGTTTCGTCACATATTTCATTACCTGCCTAAAAATATTTAAAAAAATTGAGAGTTGCTCTCGACGAGTTCCATCGATGTCTTTTACTTATTTCTGTTTGACTTTGTATGTCTCGAAATAAAAAGTATTTTTTTTCTAAAAAAATAAATTGCGATGTTGAAAAAGTTACTAAGAAATATTGTTACTATGAATTATATTTATAAAAAATAAATAGATATAACACTGTATAAATCTACGTGCTTTATAATTACAAGTATATTTAAATGAATGCAAAACATTTATATTCAAATAAAGACTGTTTGAGAATGGGCTACTTGCGTGCCATTTTTTTATTGAATATTTTTGAAGAGACGCTAAAAATTTGCTACCCATATTTTTCTTTTGAAAATAATATATGTATATTGAATTCATATGAGTGACGAGCTGCTATAATAAAAAAATCTGATGTGGCCCACACAATACCTCTCGCCATTTACAGCCCGAGTCTCAAAAATATTGAGTTAATCCTTATTTTTGGATTAGCGAATTTTACTCAAATTTTGACAGTTTATTTCTTAAAATATAGTGTAATCTAATCCAATTACAGAGTAAGTTCACATTCACACACATCCATGCCGTAGTGGGATTCGAACCCAGAGCCCCGAGAGCACTCATGACATGAACCGGAGCTATAATAAAATGAAGATTCAATTTTAAATAGCGGGATAGAATAGAATTCACTAATCCAAAAATGAAGATTAGCTTAAACATTTTTGTGAATCGTTAATTTTTATTAATCTAAAAACATACCTACATATTTACTTAGCCTGGAAACTGTATTGAATTCCTTTTCTATTGTTCTATTTACTTTTTTCTTCAGAGTAAGTTCACATTCACACACATCCATGCCGTAGTGGGATTCGAACCCAGAGCCCCGAGAGCACTCATGACATGAACCGGAGCTATAATAAAATGAAGATTCAATTTTAAATAGCGGGATAGAATAGAATTCACTAATCCAAAAATGAAGATTAGCTTAAACATTTTTGTGAATCGTTAATTTTTATTAATCTAAAAACATACCTACATATTTACTTATCCTGGAAACTGTATTGAATTCCTTTTCTATTGTTCTATTTACTTTTTTCTTTTTAAAACGTTACTAATATTATTTTGAAATGATTAGTTCTTTGATAGTAACATTTATCGGTCAGTTACATACATTTGAATAACTGCGCTTTGTTTGTTTAAAGCGTATGCTCTGGGATTTAAATTATAGATAATTTTATAAATTTATCCATAAAATATATAGAAAAACTATTAATACAAATCTATAGAAAATTTTATAATCTTTAATTTTCATAATAACATTAATCTCGAAAAAAAAACATTGAAAGGTATTTTTTCGAAGAAAAACTATTTTGAGCTTCCAGTAAAGTGCCATTTTCGGTTATCCAATTTGCACCAAAATCTAATGAGCTTTTCCATTACAGAAAAAGTTCGAAATACAAGTTTCGATATTTTCTGAATGATAGTATTTGAGTTAGAGTGGAAGAGCCACACATACATACACACATCACGTACACACAGACATCATCGTAAAAATTGGATTCTAGGGACCTTAAAACATGGTCATTTACCAAAATCTCGATATGCGATTTTTAGCACGATCCCTATACCTCCCTTACCAAGGGTAGCGGGAGGTAAAAATACCTTATTTCCGAAATATTTTAATTATATCATTTTATTTCTTTGTTAATATTCATTATTAAGCATATACTTTCACTATTTTTATACTGAATTCTCTTAATTCTATTGAGTTGTAATCCCCTGTTTCCTGTGACCAACTTCCCACGTTCTTCCGGATTAAATTTCAATGACATTTCAATCCGTGATTACCATATAACATCACCACACCACATATCAGTAATCAGCAGCGAACAGGCCAGTGTAGGAATCATGTGGGTCTAATTCCTGCTTGTCCACTCATGTAACGTCATGAAATCCCTTCTGGAGAGCAGGAATCAGGTTCCAAGGCCAGGAATAGGAAAGTCAGAACATGAAACTATGTGCAGAAGAATGTGACAATTGTACAAGGGTGACAAGGCGAGTGCAGAGAAATAATATGCATATAACCTAATTATATATATTATATTATGATGATTTGTAATACATTTTTTCATTTGTTTCTTAATAATTTTCAATATTTTCACATCAATAAATTAATAATTCGTCTTTTATTAATGTTTAAAACAAAAGAATGTAGACTTGTTATATATCATTGAAAAGCTTACAAAATAAGCAAAAAGACGAGACTATTTTCAACATAGGTTCCCATTTAAAAAATCATAAGTTTGTGTTATATCTCAAGAATTATTAAGTTTTCAAAAAATCTAATTACGCCATTTTATTCTATGTAAAAAACGGTAAAATTTTTGTAAAAACATTTTTTGTCTAACTATCATAATAAATAAGATATGATATATTTTCAAAATGAGCGAAAAACGAGTTTTTGCCTGTAGCTCAGAAACAAAAGAAGATCGAAAATTCCTGTGGTGACTATTAAACTTTTCTTGAAAAGTTGACCCTGCAATGTGCAAACGGTTTCGCTCTATCATTAATATTACCCGAGATACCTTAAAAAAAACATCGAAAATGAGACAGCCTGTACTTAGTCCATGCTTAAATAGAATCTTCTCGTTAGGTGAATTCAACTATACTCGTACATTATTCCTATAATTATTTCAGAACTGCGCTTTTCATCATTTCAGTGTGTGTTTCTGACAACTATGAAATAGATTATACCTACCTAATTATGACACCACTAAAATATTTGGAACCTTGCCAGAGTTAAATGCATAATTCTTCCCGTTCTATTTGTAAAATTATTTGAATTTTAAAACTATTTATCATTTATGAATATTACTCATATTTCAGGCCCCATTCAGGACTTGTTAATGTGTTGTTTGACAGTAATTAATCTTAATAAATTAACATTATATACAACACATTAGTAAAGTTAAATATATGTACAGGGTGTTAAAAATAAAATCCTAACTCGGAATATCCTATGAAGAGAGAAACGTATGTCTGATCATTATTAAATTCAAAAGTCAAGTTGTCAAAATTGATCTTGAAATGTAATTGTAAGGAGAAAAGATAATATATAAGGATATAGTATTTTGCCATTCGCCGTTTTCTAATTTATTCCCAATTCTAAAATAATCATCATCATTATGTAAATTCTGTTTTTCAACAGGTCTCAACGGAAATATTGTCTTCAAGCTAATCTATGCGGAGCGTTCCTTTTCAGCCTTTTGTACTTTATCCGTCCTTAATATTCGTTTACATTCCAAATAAAAAAATAATATTCAAGAAGAAAAGCTTTAATTTTTGAAATTAACATTTTTGACAATACCTCCTTTCAAATTGACATTTAATTAAATACTTTTTAATTGACATACGTTTTTCTCTTCATAGCCTATTCCGTGTAAGGATTTTTTTTTTGCACACGGTATATTACATGTACAGGGTGTAAATCGAAAAGTGAAACATAGGAGTTTAACATGGGAAATCAATTTTTGGTGGCGCAAACGTTACTTAATTATTTTATCCAAAAGCACTTCAAATAAAAGATATAGAGATTTAAATGCAGCATCTAAATCATGTGAAACGATTATTTTATCTCTTTAAATGCTTCAATTATGTACAGGTTGTAAATCGAAAAGTGAAACATAGGAGTTTAACATGGGAAATCAATTTTTCTTTGCGCAAACGTTACCTAATTATTTTATGCAAAAATACTTCAAATAAAAGTTATAGAGATTTAAATGCAGCATCTAAATCCTGTGAAACGATTATTTTATCTCTTCATATAAAGGTAAAAATTAATTACAAAGTTATAGTTTTTATGAGTTTTTTGTCTAAGCAGCCATGGATTTATGACAAAAAACAACGTATTTGTTTTTTTGTCATATATCCATGGCTGCTTAGACAAAATGCTCGTAAAAACTGTAACTTTGTAATTAATTTTTACCTTTATATGAAGAGATAAAATAATCGTTTCATATGATTTAGATGCTGCATTTAAATCTCTATAACTTTTATTTGAAGTATTTTTGCATAAAATAATTAGGTAACGTTTGCGCAATGAAAAATTGATTTCCCATGTTAAACTCATATGTTTCACTTTTCGATTTACACCCTGTACATAATTGAAGCATTTAAATTCAAAGAATCAAAATGTAATGTTATATTTTAAAATTATTTATCAAAAATGTTTTGCAATAAATTATAATTTTAGCCAACTTTAAACACGTTACGCTACTTATATTACACTACATTGTATTATTAATACTTTTATAAACTTCTGAGGCTACCTAAATATGGATTGATAAATTTCCGATGTAACGTCAACGTCGTTAACATAATGACACGATATATATATATATATATATATATATATATATATATATATATATATATATATATATATATATATATATATATATATATATATATATATAGTGTCAAAATTATTTATGCCCACTAAATTTCATTCGACTGTTTAAAACCCGCTTCAAAAATTGTTTTCTTAACTACTCGAACCAGTCGCGACTACTCTGCTCATCTATATATATATATATATATATATATATATATATATATATATATATATATATATATATATATATATATATATATATATATTTATTTATAATCTGTAAAATTGATAGTTGTAGATAAAGTATATCTAGTATTTAATTCGGATGATGACAACACTCGCCTACGGCTCGTATTCTATGCTTCCTCCTCGTGTAATATAGCCTACAATGCTTGTTAAATAATATCAAACTGCTCAAATAAATTCTAGCTATTCTTCTTTAATATTTTTTGGCACGTAAATCCTGAACTAAATAAAGACTTCTTTAATACAAGTCCAATTTTATCAAAGTTAAAATCGTAAATTATATATTCAATTTCATATAATTTGAAAAACGATTGCATTAGATGCATTTTCTACCCAATTTACATGTAAAAAGCATTCCTTTCCTCATAAAATCAGATATGGTTGTTATGGATTAGATGTCATTACTAGAACGAGTATACAAAACGTATTATTACTTGCTTTGTTGCAAAATATAGTGATAAAGAAAATCGATAACATCTTATGATAATGCGCTTTAAAATTCGTTGCACTCATATGTGGGTCATATTTTATCAAAAATGCAATTTTCTTACAAATTATAGGGATGATATTAAAGATATTATCATAGGTTAGAAATAAAATTAAATTGGTTTTACATTTTTGTGCATTTTTCATATTTTACAGTATGTGCGAGAATAAAATGTATTTTCCTGTTATTCATAGGTCATTATAAAAGACTACGGTGTACGGTGTCGTCCTAAGTGATACAATATCCCTTGACTCCCAACAAACAGATATGCCTTGGCTTTATTCACAGCGGGGAGCGAGAAAAGACAAGATATATAGTTCAAGCTTCTGTCAAAATTAACTATGAAGCTTCAAATAATATAACGACGAATACGTATACGCACTTACGCAGTGTATGTTGTAATATTACTAAATTCATACTGTAACGTTTTATTTATTTGGGTGAAGTGTAAAAATCAATTGATTATTTTTAATTAAAATAAATGTTTATTAAAACGATAAATAAATAATTAAAAGATAATAACAATGACGATTACTAGGGTTAAACAAATATTAAATACTATTTAAGACTAAGAATATAATTAACTAGTTAAACACTAACATTAAGATTATTTGTTTATTAAATAATTAACAGTGCACTATTTATTTACACGATATTACTGGTTATTTATTTCCACTATTTATATCACTATTCATTTATATCACGTTCAACTGTCCGACCCCCACAGCGTCTATATAGATACTCAACTAACTTAACAGCGATTGTATATTCAACTACCCGAACATAATTCACTCATGCTCACTCATTAGCTGACTGTCAATCTCTATCTCCCCCTTGTTTACCTTTGGGTAAGGAAGTTATGGTTTTTGGTCAAAAAATTCGATGGTAAGTTTTTAATGAATAAGCACGTCGATAACTCCAACACTACAATTCTAAAAAATATAATTCTTTCGTATTCCTCTTCGTTACATCCATATGAAGAGCTGATTAAATTTTGGTTATAATTGGTCGACCGGAAGTACCCTCATTTGAAGGATTAGAATTTAACGCTGTTAAATATCATTTTTTCACATTTGATGTTATTATAAATATTAAAGAATATTTTATTCTCTATACGATTTGATTACATTTTATACTTCATATTCAATGAATATTGAGTTAAAAAATTATAGAAAAAATCCGATGTGGCCAGCACATTACCTTCCGTCAATTATATGACGCATTTACGAAAATTCTACCGGTCTACTGTTTCCAGTAAACAGCTGTTTATCGGGTTATAGCTACCGGAATCGATATTTTAAGAACGCAAATTGAAAATTTGAAACTGGTTAAAAATTTAATGTAGTTAACAAACTGAGCAGAGTTCTACTTTGAACACACTTCCAATTTTAACGCGCGAATTATGAATCTTCCTGTATAGTATATCTGGATATAAATAATATAAGTAACATAGCTTGTATTATTTATTTTATCAATCATATGAATTCGGAATCTTCCTATATTAGTGTATCAGAAAATAAATCATATTTAATATAAGAATGGGTAATGTAGATGATAAGTAACTTAACTTGTACTGTTTAATAATATTTATAATATAAGAGTATAAATAGGCTAATCCATATGGAAACGTCAGTCAGTATTCTGTTGACTTGTAACGAAGTTCAATCTACTGTATTGTTTGAACAAAGTAATATTTTTTCAAAATATTAAGCTGAAAATCATAATTCGCGCGTTTTTCGAACACGGTAACTTGTTACAACTCGTGCTTCGAACACAGTCTTTAGATGCGGTATCTACCGGTAGAATTTCCGTAAATGCCTGTGTATTTTCTACAAAATCCACACTAAACACAACCTAAAGGTGACAGAAGGTAAAAAATTAAATTTCATAACATTGGAAACAGCTAATAAGTATAATTAAAAAAATTCTTATAGACAGTTGTCAATGTCAAGTGCGATTGACATAGTATATTTGTGTTATAATTTTACTGCAAATATAGAATCAATTCTAAGAAAATTATGTATGGAATTTGTACAAAATATATAGATTTGAGGAAAGTTAATGTACTAGAAATATATAATCTTTCGCAAGAAACTGTATGTATGGAATTTGTATAAAATACATAGAACTGACGGAAGGTAATGTGCTGTCCACATCAGATTTTTATGTTATTGAAAGAACATACAAATGACATTTTTAGTCGATGTGAATTAAAAGATGATTAAAAATCCGCTGGAAAAAATATTTCAAGTCATAATGTTTGAAGCCGCTTGAATTGTCGACATAATTGCAGTCATTAATAACAAAACTACATTTCATGTATTTTAGGACTAACTTTGCATTTTTAACTAATTATCCATTTACATTCCCACCAGAAAATATTCATCAACAATGTGATATTTAATTCATGAACTGAATATCTAGTAAAGTTATTCACATATTTTACTGGGAATGTGAAAAGTCTGGCTCTATTAGGTTAGAATTTAGAAGGGGAATAACCGAATTCGTAGAAAGAGGATGCTTTATCTGATTTATACTGAAAGATTCTAGCCGCAAAAAAAAATTGGATAACCCTTTCAGCATTTAAACCCAGACTAGTGACTTAAACTTCTCACAGCAAGAATCTTTAGGTAACGTAATATAGACACGAAAAAAAGAAAAAGTAATCGCAAATACGTCGTGATCGAACGTGCATCGTATACTGTGGTGTTGGTGTAAATCATGCTCGTCCTATAGATTGCTGTTAAATGCGCCGATGTAAACAGGCGAGCGCACTAAAGCAGAGTTTCTCAACCTTTTTATTAACACAGACACCTTGCAAAGTTATGTCGGACCCCCAAGTAACATTTTAAGTTATTATGCCGTGCTTAGTTTATGCCAGAGTGTCTGGTCGCGAATCTGGGGAACCGGGTTCGATCCCGTCCGACGCCAAATATTTCAAATTTTAAATGGCACAAAAATTGACCCCTGTGATGCACTCTCCACGCCAGCAATGAGTGCCCGTGAGGTGACGTCTGGTAAACGCCCGCACGGTACAAATATGTCATCATCATTATCGATATCTGCATACAAAGCGGATTGGCACACCCAGCAATGGGTAATATGCCGTGATGATATATTTATTTATTTTATAATAATAATAACAATAATAATAATAATAATAATAAAATCTTTATTGACCGTAGGTCAAAGGCGAGGTTCAGCCAAGGGCTGTTCTTCCACCTGACCCGTACAATGATTATAACAGATATTTATAAGTCAACAAAGTATTTTGTTTACAAAAAATTAAATTTAAACAAAGATTAACAAAAAATAAAACGCATAGAAAAAGAAAAAGGAAAAAGGCACAGGTCGTATAGGTGTTATGAAATCGGAAAGCCATTACAGACTAAACATATGAATTATACAATTTTTACTTCCTTTTACAAAGTAAAGGAAGTATTGTATTCGCGAAAAATTTCGGTTTCCAGATTTCAACGGAAATATCCATTTTGACCATCCCTGAATCCATTCTGACTAATTTCGTCGTGACGTCTGTACGTACGTACGTACGTACGTATCTCGCATAACTCAAAAACGGTAAGCCGTAGAAAGTTGAAATTTTGTATTTAGGACATCTATAACATCTAGTTGTGCACCTCCCGTTTTGGTCATTACATAATATCCAGAAATGGCACTTTATTTGAAGCCTATAATAGATTTTAATGAAAAACTATATTAAAATATAATCCAAAACTTTTCAAATTTGGTATATAAGACTTTTATATCAATTGGAATAACATAGCAGATTTTGGTTAAAACAGGCTAACCGGAAGTGATATATTACCTGAAGTTGTTAACAGTTTTTCTTGAATTAAATGGTTTCATTTTGATTTTAGAAATAAAAGCTTCAAATAAGAATTTTAGAGAATTAAATTCTGCGCCAAGCACATCAAGTATTATTAAATTAGCCCTTTGCATAAGCGAGATATGTGAATTTAAAACTTATATACTTTTTGGTTTTTGTAATGAAGCTTACTATGGATTAGGACAAAAAATAACAAAAAAATAAAAAATAGATGTCAATGTCAAATTACGTCAAATACGTGCAAATATATTATTGAGTCTATACTTCATATTAGTCTTGCGTACAAGGAAGTCGTGTGGTGTCCACATCAGATTTTTTTACATGATATTTGAAAGAACCATAAGCAAGAGATTTTAAATTTTCAGGTAAAGCATTATATAAAGATGGTGCTAGATATGAAAAAGCTGCCTTGAATTTAGATTTTCTGTAGGATGGTACTATGAACAAATCTTTTATTCGTAGCGTATAATTATATTGCTTAGGGACTAATTTATTCGTTAAATAATGTGGAGTACCACTTTGTGTACGAGACAGAGATAGGAGGATTTCACGCGATCGTCTATGGTATTCATTTTAGCACGTATTCGGTACTGAGATATGTGATCGTACTTACATACACCGTAAACAAAGCGTAAGCTTTAATTACTGTAAAAAAATCCTTTTCAAATATTATAGAAGCAATATTTAGAAAATCTTTAATACTTATATTTTTAAATTAAGGCCCGGTTGTTCCAAGTTCAGATAAAGTAATACTATCTATTAGATAAATTAATCTGCCGTCTTAGCCAGAGAATAAGAATTTTGGGTTGCTCCATGATTTTTTATTCTCCGAATAGTTAACTACCAGGTACGTAAAAAAAATATTAAAATTGTGTTAGGGTAGTTAGTTTTGAAAAGTTACCAACTTGGCTGTCACAATTTTAATAGAAGTATTGTTATTTTTTTCGCTTTTCTGTGTTTTAGTGCAGTGTGCAGTTGTAGTTTGAACATTTAGAGGAAATATCAATACATTTTGGAAAAATGAGTAAAAATAATGGAAAAATAGAAAGAGCACTTAATACAAAAAAATAAAAAAATCTGGTGTGACCAACACAATACTTCCCTTAATCCTTATTTTTGGATTAGAGAATTTCACTATAACTTTTGTGAATCGTTAATTTTTATTAATCTAAATACATACCGTCATATTTACTTATGCTGGAAACTGTATTGAACTCCTTTTCTATTGTCCTATTTACTTTTTTCTTTTTATAACGTTACTAATATTACTTTGAAATGATTAGTTCTTTTATAGTAACATTTATCTGTCAGTTACATACATTTAAATAATTGCGTTTTGTTTGTTCAAAGCGTAGACTGGGATTTAAATTATAGATAATTTTATAAATTTATCCACAAAATATATAGAAAAAGTATTTATGCAAATCTATAGTAAATTTAATAATCTTTAATTTTTATAATAACATTAATCTCGAAAAAAAAACATTTAAAGGTATTTTTCGAAGAAAAACTATTTTGAGCTTCTAGTAAAGTGCCATTTCCGGTTTTCCGATTTTTACCAAAATCTAATTCCATTACAGAAAAAGTTCGAAATACAAGGTTTCAAAATTTTCTGAGTGATAATATTTTAATTAGAGTGGAGGATCCACACATACACACAGACATCATCGTGAAAATGTTAAAATTGGATTCTAGGGACCTTAAAACGTGGTCATTTACCAAAATCTCGATAGCGATTTTTATCACGATCCCTATACCTCCCTTACCAAGGGTAGCGGGATGTAAAAATACAATTCAGTGCAATAAGATAGATTCCGTCTCTTGGAAAGAAAAAGACCACATCTGGAATCAATTAAAAAAATATTTCAATTTTAGTTATGGCCAGTATCCACGAAATAAAAAAACAAAAATAAAAATATTTAACTTTTTTATTTGAAACATTTCTTGATTACTAATTGTTTAAAAGTTATTTTTTGAAATTGAAAATTTCAACCAAATTCAGTTTTTCGCCATTATCTATCTAGTAATCTGTGAAAATTTTTGGAAAAAAAGGCACATTTAATATGTCCCCTAAACCTTCCACACTCCGAAGGCTACCACATGTCCCACAACCGAAATCGTATCTCTCTGCAGACCACAGTTTGGGAAACAGTGTTTTACAGCATTTTATTGTTGAGTACGAAATTAAATCCGATAACAGCCTCAGAGTGAACTAGAGTTTTAACAAGTAAACATTTCAAATAACAGAGTATTACTGGCAAAGAGCATGCATAAAAGATGCGTACACAATACCTACGTAGACATTATTTTTACAAGAACTTAAGTTGAATTTAAATTTAAAATTTATTTGCCATTAAAGTACTTGCAACAAGAGAATATTTTCTTGTCTTCTTCTGATCTACTCCTACAGTCAAACCCACGCTCCGCAACAACAATAGGCGACAAATGCCATTCTCTTCGTGTAAAGAAAAAAGTAGATATTGATAGCGGCCTATTGAATTTTATTCGAATCTGCCATGAAGGTTTGTCACTTTGGTTACTTTGTTTTTCTTTCTTTAGTTTCGAATTTCAGAGTGTGGGAGTACCTATGCGAGTAGGTAAGTATTATACTTATGCCTGTTGGAAAAAATTCAAATACGAGGGCTGTTCTCTTTCCACTGAGTCTATCTAGCAGGCTATGATAATTAGAAATAAATTTTGTTTGACATTTTAATCTAGTTGTTTACAAGGTTAATTATAGTGACGGTTGTTAAATATAATTAAATGTTTAAATACATAATTTTTAAGAAATCCTTTCTACAATTATGGAATTTAACTAAGAACCATTATTGAGCTGTGATTTTTTCCAATTTCAAGCGTGGCTTAAGCCATTAAGAATAGTTTGAAAAAATCCATCGATTGTTTGGTGACAAGTCGTATTACTTAGGTACCGTAAAGCGGTGGTACAATGAATTTCAGCATGGTAGACTTTCCGTAATTGACAGTTTTCGCGCTCCTACGCCAAAAACAGCAGTTACCAAAAAGAATATTGATCTTGTTCAGAACATGATTAAAGAGGACCGGCATGTTACTATCAGGAATATTTAAGCAACTTTAAAGATTAGTATGAAAGCAATTGACACCATTTTACACCAACATTTGATGGTACGTCAACTTTGTTCTCGTTGGATTCCCCACAATTTGACTCCAGTCAAAAAGAAAACAGTTTGAGATGGTGCAGATCTACATTAGATCGCTTTGACAATGGATCATCTCATTTGGTGTATAACATCATTAGAGGTGACGAAACAGGTATACTACTATGATCTCGAAAAAAGCAATAGTTAGCAGTTTGGGTCTTTGAGAATGACTTGGCTCCAACAAAAGTTATATGCGAAAAAAGCCGAAACAGAAAGATGGACGCCACATTTTTTTGGAATTATTGGACATGTTTGCACTGTATCACTGGAAGATCGTCGTACTGTTAATGTTGAATGGTACGCTACAGTTTGTTTGCCTCAAGTTCTCCAAAATGTTCGCGAAAAACGTCCACGGGGAAGGATTATCTTGCATCAAGACAACGCTCGGCAGCACACTGCTGCTCGAACGACTGATTACTTGAATGCCCAAAACATTGAAATAATAGGTCATTCGCCGTATAGTCCAAACCTGGCACCTAATGATTTTTTTTATTTCCACGTGTAAAGGATAAGTTACGGGGTTTATGTTTTACATCGGCAGAAGAAGCTGTTGACGCATTTAAAAATGAAATAAAGAAACTAACGCGGGAAGATTGGAGAAAATGCTCTGGAGATTAGTATTCACGGATGCAAAAATGTATTGATTGTGGAGGGGAATGCCTTGAAAAATTATAAATAAATGTGTTTTGCAAGTAAATTGTGTATTACTTTACTAAGCTCAGCGGAAAGTGAACAGCCCTCACATATAAATACACTGACCCACAAAAAACAGACTACCTTCAATATTATCAAACGTAGTGCGTTGAATTTATTCAATAGATTAAAACCGTTTGCAGATTCCAATTTTTTGAGACAAAATTGGTAGTCGCTATAGAAATTTTCAATTGCCTTTTGTTTTTGAGTTACAGACCAAAACTTGTTTTATGTTAATTTAGAAAATACCTCGTACCGCTTATTATGAGAGATAAGAAAAAACGTTTAAACAATTTTTATTCGGTATCTTATGTAGAAGAATGTGGTGCTATCATTGGGGTTGCGTTATTATGAAACATTCATTTTTACCTCTCGCTAAGAGAGGTATTGTATTCATTCTAAAAATCGCATATCCAGATTTTAATGAATAAGCACGTTTTAAGGTCCCTAGTATCCGATTATAACATTTTTACGATGATGTCCGTATGTGTGTGTGTGTGTGTGTGTGTGTGGGGATGTGTGTGTGTGTGTGTGTGGATGTTGGATTCACTATATCTCAAATACTATGAGACTTAAGACATTTTTAACTACGGATTCCTCAATCTAACAATAATGGGAAGAGTCCAGTCAGTTTTGGTAACAATTGGACAACCGGAAGTAGTAGTTACAAGAAAAAAATCGTCTAAATATTATTTATCGAAAATTTATGTAAATACTTATATTAAAGAACGTTAAATTCTTTATTCGATAAATATAAATTCATTATTATATCTTCTATAGATTTAGAGATAAAGAAAGGCATATAAAATAATTTGATGTAAAAAATCTCAGATCAAACTACTACAAGGCAAGAAATTCAAATGTTTGTAATTGATACATAAATGTCACTGTCAAAAATATTTGTATGCCTCTGTCAAAAATATTTGTATATTATTATGAAGATTATGAAAATAAAAAAAAATCAACAACGCAAAAGAATATAAAAGGAATTTGCGAAAAAATGACGAATATAAAGAAAAAGAAAAGGAAAGTAGAAAAAGAAAATTTCAGGATATTGAATATAAAGAAAATGTAAGTATTGTACATAATTTATTTTAAAATATCCCATAGATATTGCAAATATATGTGAGAATTATTTTGTAGTGAGACATGAATATCTATATGTATTTGTATTTAAAAATATTTTTCGTTTTATGCGTACAACCAGGTAAAATATCTGGCGAGAGGTTATGTGTTGGCCACATCAGATTTTTTTGTATTGTTGTAAAATTTTGATAAGGGCCACTGTTTTCGAGGTAATGGCCAAAAACCTATGTATGTCGCCATTTTTCCCAATTGGCAAGAGGTTCCCATTCTCCCATTTCCGAAAACTTTTCTTGCAATTTCTTTGAGGTTAAATCGTAAATTTCAGTTTAAAATTTTAATTATTAATTTACTAAAAAAATTAAAAAACCTTCTGAACTTGTTTACTTCTGTAGAAATTTTATACGTACCCGCTGAAAATGAAAATAAAGGTGAAAATAAAGTTTATGAAGTAAGTAACGGATATTTTTCAAGTTTTATTATTTTTTAAAAAAAATCTAAAAAACATCTTCCAAAATTATTTTCAAATACAAAGGGGTAAATTTGATTCTTGTAAAATTACAAACGTACACCCGTATATTTTTCGTGCTTGGCTTTGTTGTTGCAAACATTGCTCAATAAACCGGAAACTTCAATAAATAAACTTGTTTAATTCTTGTGGGAAACCCGTCAATTAAATTTCCATTAGGCTAAGATCTTACGGTTTAATAATAATAAATTCATGTACACTGTAGGGTTTTACCCTGATGCAGTTTTATGTGTATTGGGAAACGATGATATAGTAAAAATAAATTCGGGTGGCTAAAATTTGCACCAACAATCGAAAAATTAAACCGTAATTGTTTATTGTCTGTGTTTTAATAACTTTTATTTTTAATTTGCGAGAAAATTGATTCATATGTATATCACTCGGTAATATCTAAACGAAAAGTTTTCGTGGAAAACTGCAACGGAATACAAATGGCACAAATTTAATACAAAATCACAACATCATAATCAAAATAAATTTCTGTTTCAATTTCTAATCTAATTGAAATTTTGCGCGAATTCCTGGCAACTTTGTTGTCGTTTAATTAAAACCTTCATCCACACGAATTAAATGCTTAAAATTGCATCCTCCATTCTAGATGATTTATTTTGCAGACATTGAAAAATATTCGCGCAAGAAAAAAACAAATTACTCAACAAAATTCCGAACGTTCTCGAAATAAAAAGCATGCTATAGAAAATAAATTGCAAAATTAAATGAATAATATTTGTCGATAGAATCTATTTTCCAATGAAAGAAGGGATTAGATCTGTGAAACGTGCAAGGCTTAAGCTTTCATAATTTTATACAAAGACGATTGAAAATAGTTTCATCTACAAAAAATTTACAATATCGTTTCAAGTCTGCTGAATTTTCAATTTAACCAATTCATCCGAAAAAGTTTACAATTTTAACAGCTCTAAATCAAGAATGACCTCTATTCTAAAAGACGTAAATTCTCGGCAAGGTCAGTTTTATTATAAAAAAAAATATTGTTCTTTTATTGTATTATTCCAAGTTAATTTCTAATAATTATATTTTTAAATGTATCTAGCTTGTACTACTAGTTCAATCAGTATACTGACAATTTAATCATTTATACATAAATAACTGTAACATTACCTGCACCAAGTGGGGAGCACATCGACATACCTTCAGGGGCCTGTTTCTCAAAAAATACTAGTTTACAAATTACAAGTTACTAGTTACAAGTGAAATTTTTAGTAGTACTAGTAAATTGTGTTTCTGAAAAGTAGTAGTTTACAAGTTACTAGTTCACAAGTTAATAGTTACAAGTGAAATTTTATTAGTCAAGTAAAATAGTGTTTCTGAAACATTTTCAATAGTCTAGTAGTTTTTTTTTAATAAATACTAGTATTTAATCCAATATTCTTAAATCAAGGGATTTTATTTTCTGACTGACGTTGACTTTTCAAGTGTTTTAATTTGAAATTAAATTATTTTTCAATAAAAATGGCTACACTGGATGCGAAATTAACTATTTTGGGGATGAATCGAGATGCTAAAGGTATTCTATTTGGAGCATTCTCTAATTAAATTGTCTAAAGCTGTTGAATTCAATGAATGGATAAAAATCTGTCAGACTTGTCACGCTTCGGGTTGAGTAGACAAGACAACGACTAGAAATATATCAGGGACACATTTTGGTCAAACTTAAAAAAGTTGTATTTTTACGGTTAATGCATGGTTTCTGTTCATATCTAGCTGAAGAATAAGTTCCAATATATTAATGTTTCTAACTTATTTGCCATCAGTAACCTCTCATTCATATGGGGTTTTTGCATGGACATAATTTATTCTTGTATTAATTAGTTTTTGACGTCGCACTACTTCTTCATTACTAGAGTCGCTAGACCACATTATATTATTAAAATATATATATTAATACTAAACTACGACAGACACTACATGAATCTGAATTAACATTAAAAAAGAACCATTGAATTACTTACGAAAAAGAAGAAAAACACACGAACTGTCAAATAATACGACTAGTAAAATTTATATTCAAAAATTACAAGACTTTTGACACTTGTAGCTTTTCTCTAGTAAATTACTAGTCTGACAGACAACTCAAATATTTTGAGAAACAAAATACTAGTATTTTCTGTCAAATACACTAGTAAACACTAGTTCCCAACTTGTAACTAGTATTTTACACTTGTATATTTCAGAAACAAAAACTAGTAAACTTCACTAGTATTACTAGTGTAGGGACTAGTAATACTAGTCCTGTATTTTTTGAGAAACAGGCCCCAGAACATCAGCTCTTGCCCTGTCCTATTCATGCGCTAGGTATGCTGCTGCAGTTTGGGAGAGGTTAACTTATGCTGTAATAAGACGAGGGTAAGCGCAATAACAGATAAATAACTTTTTATAAACTCTTCTAAATTATTGTTTCAATATTCATATTCTAACTCTGTTTATCTGTTTAAGTTATAAATGTCAAAATTCAGTTTAGAAATTCTTATCGTATTATGACAATCACGACATTTATTTGTTGATAATTAAGTCTGGAAATTATTATGTATACGTGCGTGACTTTGGATGCCCTAGCCTATGCACCCCGTACCCGTAAGATAATCCTGTCCTGAAGATAGCGTTTTGTTTTTAAAGATAGTTGAGTCGTCATTAGAGAGTCATGGGGTAAACATGAAAGAGTCGAGATGAGTTCGTCGCGTCATAAAGACGTTTGTTATTGACGGAACATGTAGTGTTTTTAGTTTTGGGGCGACGCTCGCCCGCTGGTTTACGGAATGTAACAGTTTAGTATCTGCTTAGTGGGTGTATTCTAAAGACATTCCGTTATTTATAAACGGACCGTTAAAATTAAGATATCCGTTAACTAGATTTTGCTATTCTAAAGACACTATCCGTTAATAATATAAACGGAGATCCGTTTATGTTATCCGTTTATAAATAAAATTTAAACGGAGAATGATTCATAGCCGTTAATTGTAAACGGACGACATTTAATACATAAATATTTAGAAATTTCTTAATTGTACGCAGAGAATGGCGTTATCACCCTTTACTGTTTACTCCGACCCTTGGATTCATAAAATGTAATTGAAAGGAAAGGACAAATAAATATTTTTATAACAAAATTATACTCGTACATAACCCATAAAAAATCGGGTCGATGAAAGATTTTAACAATAAAAATATTATCCATTGTCGTTCTCAAAAAAATTAAAAATGCTTTCTCTAATGAAACGATCAAATATTTTACTCTACATTGCAAATCTTGTACTTTACCTAATGTTTTAAAATTATACGAGTATTTTCAGGATTGCATATAATCTTCAGGGGCTCAAGACACAAGTGTGCTATTGGTGCCTTTATTTTTAATTATTGATTACAACAAAGAATATTTTTATTGCAACAAAGAATATTTTGATTACAACAATGGATATTTAGATTATATTCGAAGAATACTAATTAGATGAATGAATCTAATGAAGAAAATTAATTAATATTTTCGAATAATTAAAAATCAAGCTTATAATGTGTGTTTTATAATTTGTGTAGTTTTTAAAGTGCATGCGCCTATATTTAATTATGGCTCCGCGTATGTTCAATTTCTCGATACTGTAGATTAGCTTGGTGGTGTCTATAATTTCAAAATAAATATTGGGGTTGGGCGTTAGGGACGTTCTTCATTTTTACTTTAGCTGCGCTTAATAAGTAACGAATTATGATTTTATAGATTTTTTTTGTTTTATGCCCATTTTTTTCCAAATTTACAATAATATGCAATAATATCAAAAGATTATGAAACTAACAATTTTGACATTTATTACAACGAAGTATTTACCTACCAACATTCCAAAGATTATTTTGAAGAATATATTCATTATTGTGATTATTTATTGATATAAATTTATTACTAAATAGTATCTCTAAATTCATGTATCACAAATATCTGTTTAGATCTTAATATATTTAGTTATTATCAAAATATAAATATGTTGACATATACAATTTGACAACACTGCCCTACAGTAGCAAACGGATCCGTCTATTATATTAATTTTAACGGATCCGTTGAAATGTCATATTGTGATTAGAATTTTTAGCGGAATCCGTTAATAAGAAATATTTTAACGGAATCCGTTTACATAATATATTTTAACGGATTGTGTTTAGAATACACCCATAGTTGTGTTAGTTATGTTTAGTTTAATCCATAGTTAATAATAAGTTATAATAATCATGTAAATAAAGTTTAGTTATTAAAAGCGAAGTAGTGTCCATGTCCGTAGTGTTCATAAAGTGTAAGTGAAGTGTATGTGTGTTCTTCCAGTTTGTGTGTCATCGCTGGAGTAATTAGGAGTAAACAGTAATCACTAGTAAGCAGCAGTCATGCAGTAGTAGTATCATCATCCTCTTCAGCAGTCATGTTAGAAGACCCCCCTCGTGTTACAATGCTAAACATCTGGATCCTCTGTTAAACGAAACTTGCCGTATCATTACCGGTTGTTTAAAACCAACACCAGTTAACCAATATACCTGCTTAGCGGCATAGTTCCACCTAAAGTTAGACAATCAACGGAAAGTATGGTACAGCGCTCCAAACAGTTACATGATCCTCGACACCCACTGTTCCGCAAAGAACCACCTCGGTCACGTCTAAAATCTGTGACGAAGTCACATATATTCGTCAATTTTCTTTAAATTTCCCGGCAAAAGACGACACACAGAGCCATAGTTCTTCATAGACACGAGTTGGTCAAAACCTCCAAGTTCACAGGCTTCCCAGTAATCTCCACTCTTCCTAGCCGGTCCATGGGCTTTGCATTCAGTGCAGAGAACATCGTTCGACACTTTTCTTGAAGTTTTGCTAAGAAAACGGGATGGAAGTCATATTTTTCATCAATATACGCTTAGAAAACTTACAGGTTATAAGTGAGGATGTACAACTACTGCCAACCGGCATACCCATAATCCACGGGCCGGGCCTAACTGTCTGGACAACAATAGGAGCCTTAAGGACACAATTCCCTTCACCAAACTTGGAGAAAACTACCCGGGAAATCCCTTTGACAACCGCAAGAACAGCTGAGTGATGTTGGCGCTACGATCAGCCGCTAACTTCAAGGTAAACCACAGGCAAACTGAAATATATTTATTATATTTATTGTATTCATGTGCTATTTGTATTGTTTAATTTTACCTGATGATAACTTCCACAAAAACACTGGAAATTTATTATTTTTGTTTGTATTTTAAAACCCTGAAATAAACATTTTACGAACCCCGGCCATCAGCCAATCAGACATCGCGACACTACTCCGCCTCTGCACCAATCAGATGGCCGGTAACATCTCCCTCTTCTTAACGCGCAAAATTTCAACCGAAGCTGACCAAGTCTGGGTATAAATACCACTCGCGGAGCTTCAGAAGGCACTTCTTACAATAGCTGCATCGGCTAAGAAGTCACTTCTTGGGATAGCTGCTTCGGCTATACAAGAGGATCAGTCTACCTGCAGTTTCTGTAGTCCAGAACTCAACGACACGCGCATCGCAAACTGCCCTCAGCGAGATAGTCGCTGAATCCGAGCGAGAGCGTCATTTCAGACACAGGATTCCAGTCAAGTACAGTAAATATATACCAAGTTACATAAATTTAAAGTTAGAGTCAAACAGACAGATTTCTAAGACATTTTTTTTATTCTAGTTACATATTTGTACATTTAGTGTGTGTTAATAAAATGTTTAAGTTTTACAAATTTCATAATCATTTATAAATAATAATCCTGGACCTCCGACTAGCTATCCGCAATCCTAAACTACCCCTAAAACAGACAGTTCACAGAATGGCGCCCGAAAGCAGTAACAGCAAACCCAACACAGGGGTAGGTACGTCACAAATCTAGACAGAGTTTCTTCTCTTCAGTGCATCTAATGACAGAGACTAAGACTGCAATAAGACGCTTAATGTGGGATGAGACATTAAAGCCAGAAGATAAAGCAATGGGTATCTTTCCAGATGAGAAACTACCACCAGATAATGATCAGAAATGGTCTATTTAGAAATCGTAAAATCACCTACGAAGTCAAGTAGGGAAATTTGCGGTAAACTAGTTCAACTGCGGGTACCAAGCAGAACCCACTTTATGTCATTGTGGTCAAAAACAAACAATGGCCAACCTGCTCACATGCGCCAACTTAGAAGAGTAATGCACGAGAGAAGATCTGGCTAAGGCAACACCAGTTGCTATAAACTGTGCAATTTTTTGGATGAATACTATTTAGATAGGCCATTTCTCTGCCAGTTTTGGCGGACGGTGTTTCCTCTGGCATGAAGGAGAGAATCTTCGGAGAAGATGCATCCTCTCCGTTCTAGTTAATGCCGGGCGATGAATAAGGCATATTTCCATAATTTACAAATTTTACTATTTATATGGTTATAACAAGCTCAGTTAACTCACTCCATGTGGTTCGGATGCGGTATTTCACTACCGAAAATCGGTCACTTCAGTATCTAAGGAGCGAGAAATATTTGTTGTTATGTTTTATATATTTATTAATATTAATTATTTATATTGTGGATATGGTTGGTAACGAATAATAATATTACTTTCAAAATTTAAAAATATTCCTTCTTGGTTTAAATTTGAAATGAAACGTAAATCATTTTCAGCATTAAAGTTTGACATGTAATTAATTTATTTCGGTTTCGACATCTGCTCTCACATTTATTATAAAACAAGTCCAATATTTTGTAAAGAGATTAAAAACTAATGTATCTTCATTTCCCTTAAAATCTATCAAATAAATGATATACATTGATGATACCAAACCTTATATTGCCTTGTCAATATATTTCGTTTGCCAGTGAGAACAGGGGGCAGCAGCCTAAGCAGAATTTATATTTGAATATCGTAATTTATTGCATAGAAGTTGCAAATAAAACATTAAGGAGAAGAATAAAAAAGTCATCAATTTTTGGAAGAAAATTATGAATATTTCACATATCTGTCATGTAATATGGAGTTACGCGTCATAACATCCTAACATCCTGATGGGATAAGGAAATGTTTATACATTTTGGCGTCCCCTAGGCAACAGTACTTGACAGGACTGATTAATCTTTCCGCTACTGGACTACATTATTTATAAAGAACTCTTGACAACTTCATGAATGTGTTTATGTCACTCACAGTAAAATATAGGACTGATACGATTAAATAAATATAAAATCTGGTGTGGCCAATACAATACCTCCCGCTGAGTCACAAAAAAGATTAAGTTTTTTGGATTAGCGAATTTTACTTTAATATTGACAGTTTACTTCTTAAAATATAGTCCAATCTAATCCAACTACCTTTTTGGAACCCCTCAACAGGATTAAATCCCAATTACAGAGTGGGTTCACATTCACACACATCCATGCCTTAGTGGGATTCGAACCCAGAGCCCCGAAGGCACTCATGACATGAGGCGTTACTCTAACCATTGAGCCACCGGAGCTATAATAAAATGAAGATTAAATTTTTAATACCGGGATAGAATAGAATTCACCAATCCAAAAATGAGGAATAGATTAAACATTTTTGTGAATCGTTAATTTTTATTAATACATACCTACATATTTACTTATACTGGAAACTGTATTGAATTCCTTTTTTATTGTTCTATTTACTTTTTTCTTATTAAAACGTTACTAATATTATTTTGAAATGATTAGTTCTTTGACGGTGACTTTTATTTGTCAGTTACTTACATTTGAATAACTGCGTTTTGTTTGTTTAAAGCGTAGGCTCTGGGATTTAAATTATAGATAATTTTATAAATTTATCCGTAAAATATATAGAAAAAGTATTAATGCAAATCTGCAGAAAATTTAATAATCTTTCATTTTTATAATAACATTAATCTCGAAAAAATAACATTTAAAGGTATTTTTCGAAGATAAACTATTTTGAGCTTCTAGTAAAGTGCCATTTCCGGTTATCCGATGTTCACCAAAATCTAATAGGCTCTTTCAAATACAGAAAAAGTTCGAAATACAAGATTTTAAAATTTTCTGAATGTTAATATTTGAGTTAGAGTGGAGAGTCCACACGAACGTACACACATACACACAGACATCATCGTGAAAATGTTAAAATTGGATTCTAGGGACCTTAAAACGTGCTCATTTACCAAAATCTCGATATGCGATTTTTAGCACGATCCCTATACCTCCCTTACCAAGGGTAGCGGGAGGTAAAAAATAAACAGTCTACAAAAAACTGATTTCTCATGTTAATATCCTATGTGCACCTTGAAATATATATATATAGTCTACCCCCATGTAGAATATATTTATTTTTCATTTCTTGCTTAAAATAGGATACAAATAGGACTACTTTTTGTTTGTGCTTCAAAGTATCATCTATTTTGTTAAAATTCTTGTTTTCTTTTCTACATTTCTTTTTTGTTTATTTATTGTCAATGACTCTGACTGTCAAAATAAGTACGAAATTAACTTCATTTCGTTAAACCGTGGTTAAACCTCCATTGCGCATGTGCAATTAGAAAGTTTGCATTCTCTACGCGTTGTCTACAATGACATCATTCTCTAAATTGTTTACACATTGTTTATGTAAGCAAACTATTATAAATTACGCGTAAATGCATATCCCTATAAGGGAATATCCCCGTTGTCATCTTCATTACAATAGTAATCAGTGGTTGTAGCACTAATGAATGATTCATACGTGCACTATTGGTAATTAGATATGAAATGAGTATCTAGATCAACGGTAGTTGTGATCCAGACTCAATCAACTAGAGATGTCATGTTATACTGATGATGATAATGATAGGCATCTTGTAGTACGGGTAGACAATAATTCCTGGATGTTCAATCAAATAATAATAATAATAATAATAATAATAATAATAATAATAATCTTTATTTGTCTATAGAGCAATCTAATACAAAGGGATTGGTAACAAAAGGTTACTTTAACATTTCATATACAGGGTGTAAATGAAATAAGTGCATTAAATTTGACCAGTAGTACAACTCATCGAGAGCAACAATATTTTTTAATAACTTTTTCTCGAAATCGCATATTTTTTTAGCATTTTTACCACCCCGTAAATTGACGAGTCGTTCCAAATATTTTTGTGATAATTGAATGCAGCAGCAATAGCTATGAAAAATTTTGTTTTAGCAATTGACAGTCCTGTCAATTGTTGCAATTAAATTTTGACATTAGTAATAAACTTGTTTATAAGGTAAAATTCTGTCAAAATGCGAGTACACAGACATTGTAATTACTTACCTATGGTTTATTTATTTATTTTTTACTCGTATCTGTACTACATGTTACTTGACATCACGGTTCTCATAAAGACAGTGTCATGGAGTTGCCAACGCATTTACACGGAGCGTTTCCAAATCATCATCAAATCATTCTGTTCTTAATATTCGCACATTTGTTAATCTTGTACATCTTTATCATAATACGGAGTGTCACATATGACAATTTAAAAAAAAAACAGTTGTATCCATACCATGTGCAAAAAGTTCAATGTTTTCAGCACATAACAGACTTCAATTTTGGAAATGGCTCATAATGTTCATTCATGAGACTGAATTTACTTGGGAAGGTGTATTTATTATGCACAATACACATCTTGACAGACGAAAATGCTGTAAAAATTTTCATTAAAAAATGTTTGGGGAACAATAAATGGACGACTAATTATTGGTACTCATGTACTTCTTTTAAATGGACAAAAGTTTGTACTTACATTTTTTGAATAACGAATTTAAACTATTATGATTTGTCGACGATAAATAATTATCTCATAACCTAATAACTATGCTATTTCTCTTCCTATAGTTACCCCGTCCCTCCTTGTCTTCCTCTATTCACACTATTCATAGGTGATAAAAAGCCTGTTTCAATACACAACTTTATAATTTTGTTATCCAAAATTTAAATTTATTTATTTTAAAAATTGTATTATTACGTATTAATTAATAATAATGTTATTTCCCTTGATTCGTTTATTAATTACTGTGACTGTAAGTGTAACCGATAACCGAAAATTTTTGAGCTGTTTGTATCCCACTTGAATGGCAGCTGCTCATTTGTTCTCCATTAGCGGGTAACGAAATATGTAGCAAATCTTTAAAGAATTTTAACTCAAAATCTAAAAGACTTAGAAAAAAAAGTTAAGAAATATTGTTGCTCTCATCGAGTTACATTACTGGTTAAAATTAATGCACTTATTTCATTTACACCCTGTATATCATAAGTTAATGTTTCTACATACAGATGACAGATTGCTTAGTTTGTAGTGTAGTTGTAGTTTACATATTTGTTATAAAAGCGTATGTTTTGAGGGCAATGTGTAAGTATTTATAAAGGCTATAGAGTTTCTCTGTTGTTATGTCTGCCAGTAAAAAAGGTTTTCTTGTTGACATCCTTGTTGAATTTTCCTAGATAGTCGTTTCTTGGTCCGCTAAATATCGGGCATTGAAACAACAGATGCTGGAGATCATCCTGTTCATGGATATTGCAGAGTGTGCATATGTTGTCGTCGTTAAAGCTGAAGAGGGAGCCGTTGTAGTAGATTCTTGGGTTCCTCGAGTTGGCTGTACGTATTTGGCCTATAAGACGGAGATATTGTATGATAGGAAGGTATTGGAGTTAATGTAGAGTTTATAATAAGGATATATGTCGATTCGATGATTCGTTGAATGTCAATATTATAGAGGAGTTCGCTGTAGGAGAGGAGTATGTTAGGTATTTCTTGTTTGAGGGTGATAAAATTTTGCTGCTCCATATCCAAGAGAATTTTGCTTTTTGTAATATATTTTGAACGGTTCTGTCCCAGTTATATTTATTTTGTGTATTGTTGTCTATGGTTGTTTTTTGTTTCAGTTTTAGTAGTTTCTCGTAGCATATTTTAACGTATCTGGAGTCAGGCATTAGGAGATGGATGTTCAATCAAATAATCTTTATTTTCGGCCCAGACCGGTTTCGGCACCAACTATGCCTTCATCCTGATGAAGACGAAGAATTATTTTGTACCCTTATTAACAATACAGTTAAGGACTCACAGTTATCATGTAGTACGATTAAAAGATTGAATATCCGTTAATATGAACAGTGAGCCCAGTTTTATTTGAGACACATGAATTTTATTTCTCGCTACCCTTCGTAAGGGAGGTATAGGGATCGTGCTAAAATAGCATATCGAGATTTTGATAAATGAGCACGTTTTAAGGTCCCTAGAATCTAATTTTAACATTTTCACGATGATGTCTGTGTGTATGTGTGTGTGTGTGTTTGTGTGTTTGTGTGTGTGTGTATGTGTGTGTGTGTGTGTGTGTGTGTGTGGATCCTTCACTCTAACTCAAATACTATCATTCAGAAAAATTTGAAACCTTGTATTTCGACCTTTTTTATTACAGAAAGAGCCCATTAGATTTTGGTATAAATCGCATAACCGGAAATGGCACTTTACTTGAAGCGCAAAATAGTTTTTCTTCGAAAAATACGTTTAGTAGTATATTGTTATTAGGAGTAAAAGTGATACTTAGTGTGACGAGCATGGAAGTTTGCACGACGAGCGAAGCGAGTCGGACAATTGCATGCGAGGCACACAAAGACACTTTTATTCCAAACAACACATTAAATTATTTTTTCAAACGCACTACTTTTCTTTTTATTCGCGAATTCTATGTAGTTGCTGTGGATATTTATTTATCTTATTTCTACGCCGCGTAGAAATTTCCAGCGGCGTAGAAATAAAACTTCTACCTTGTGAATCAAGTCACAAAAAATGCCATTTCTACGACGTTTGAAAAAAAATGTTATTCTTTCGAGATCAATGTTAATAAAAACTTTAAAGATTATTAAATTTTCTACAGATTTGCATTAATACTTTTTCTACATATTTTATAGATAAATTTATAAAATTATCTATAATTTAAATCCCGGAGCCTACGCTTTAAACAAACAAAACTCATTGGTTACGCAGTTATTCAAATGTACGGAACTGGCAGATAAATTTTTCTGTCAAAAAACTAATCCTTTCAAATTAATAATAGTAACGTTTTAAAAAGAAAAAAGCAAATAGAACAATAGGAAAGGAAATCAATATAGTTTCCAGCAAAAGTAAATATGTATGTAGGTAGGTATTTAGATTAATAAAAATTAACGATTCGCAAAAAAGTTTATACTGTGTTTCAGATAAGAAGAGACTTAGGAGTAAGATTGGTCTAAACGTAAACCAAGTTTACAATAGAAATATGTAATATATTATTTTTTCCATTTTGATTTTATAATTTATTTAACAACTTTAAGTAACTGTTTATTTACTAAATAATTAAAAATTATCAAATTTTGACGTTTAGAGCTGTCAAGAATGTCATACACGAAACAAAACTAATTGATAAGTTTTATGTGTGTAAAACAGGCTCGCGTATCAGCGCCATCAAGTCTATTCTTATCTGAAATAAAGTGTAAGCTAATCCTTATTTTAGGATTAGTAAATTCTATAATTCTATTCTATCCCGGTATTTAAAATTTAATCTTCATTTTATTAACAAAAAAGGTAGTTACTTGGATTATATTAGAGTATATTTCAAGATATAAACTGCCAAAATTAGTGTAAAATGTAAATGGCGGGAGGTATTGGGTTGGCCACACTAGATATTTTATATTTAATTCTGAACAGATATATCTACGTCTCTTTTATTCACTTTTGTGTTAAAATTTGCTCCAAAAAACTCAGACAAATTACACATTTCATAAAGCTTTGTTTCATAAAAAATAAAACAAATGAAACAAATTTATCTTGTCTGATCAATTTATCATAGCACTCATAAATTTACACAGTTGAAAATAGCATTATAACCATAGCTGTGCTGGTGCGCGGCCACGCAATGATTTTAGAGGTAATATAATAAACTGCACTACTGCACAAAGTAACTGCACCCCATAATGACCATAGCCCCCTAGGAAAACATATATATGAATGTAATTATTTTATATTTTAATTATTGATTTAATTTTGTGAATGGTGTCGTATAAATTGATTAACGGACAAGAACTTGGGTGATTTAGTAATTTTTCAATGTAAAAAATTGTGATTAGGCAATAATTATTCGACGAATTATGCTCTTTTTTTCAACTGTAAATTTGTACTTCACATCCTCAGCGCATTATTATTAAATTTAATCACTAGGTAAAGTACCCGGCGATGCCCGGGAGTTTTCACCTAGAAAATTTCATAACAATCCACAGTATAGGTATAGTATGACTAGCGAATGAAAGTTGACGTTTAAATTATTTAATAGATGTGGTTTCTTTTGAAAACTTTTCCCTGTATTTGATTTGAAAGGAAACTGACCCTTATGTATTCCGTTACAGAATATTAGAATTGTACTCATTACCAAGAGGTATTTAAAATGACATTAGCAACAGGATTCAGGGATGTATTTAAAATATTTAATACCGCAAATTCTAGTTCGTTCGTCTCAGGTGTAAGCAACCCTCAAGTCGGAATTACTGTTAGAGGAAATTAAAAATAATCCTGTTTCATAGAATTGTCAAACTAAATAGTTTAAAGATCAAAATATTTTGTTATAAACAACAAAAACGAAAAATATTTAAAATATTTTAAATGCACTCCTGTTTTGATATTCCGTTACCCTAGTCGGCCAACAATTTTCAGCCAGATGTAGTTATGTATTTCTGTGCTTTTCTAGTCCAGTATTTAAATGGGTTCATGCAAAAAATTCATACCTGAATATTTCGTACAATTTTATTCTTCTCTAGGATTTCAAAAGAAACCACATCTATAAAATAATTTAAACGTCAACTTTCATTCGCTACCATACACTTGAATATTCCAGAAAGTTCGAAAAAGTTCTAACATGTACCAAAATGATCTAAAATGTTCATAAAAGTTTCAGACGGTTTATTATAATATAATATAGAGTTCTATAATGCTCTTAAAAGTTCTTGAATGTTCCGTAAAGTTCAGAAATTGGAGAGAATTCTGAAATTTTTCATTAAGTTCCAGAACGTTTTAGAATATCCTTTTTTTATAAAAAGCCGGATACCATATGGGAGACAAATCTATACGAATCCTATGTTACGCTGATGGCGCTATATTAATAACAAAAAGCGAAGACGATCTCTAACGACTTCTTATTAAATTTAAAACTAAAGCAGAGCAATATAACAAAATTATATCTACCGAAAAAACACAATCAATGGTAATATCAAAGGATCCAATTAAGTGTATAACCTGGTGGTGAATGACAAGATAATTCAACAAGTTATGAATTTCAATTACTTGTGGGTAGATACATCAAGTAATAGAAACTTAGTTGATGAGGTACAGGAGCAGGCTAGTAAAGCTGCCAGAATATCAGGCAACCTTAGAGATATCATATAGCGTAATAAATATATGACATCAGAGAGCAAAGTTCGAATTTATAAAACATGCATATGCAACTGAAACGAGAGCCGAAATCTCAACAACGAAAAGAATATTACGAACAGCAGGAATGAGAACGCTAAAGAACATCAAAGGTTCTAAGAGATCGTGTAACCAGCCACTCCATAAGAGAAGAATTCAAAGTACAAGATGTTGTTAGATGGATAAAAACATGGAGAAGAAACTGAAGAGATCACATAGAACGAATGAGTACAGAACGCTGGGTAAAATGGGCTAGAATAAAAAGGCCAGACACCCGCCGACCCATTGGAAGACCGCAGAAAAGATTGCACGAAAGCTGGACATCTGCAGCTCAAGAGGGATAACATAACAGAAAATAACTCGACCCCATTAAAAGAAGAAGAATAAAATAAAGTTCATGAACGTTCTAGAATGTTTTTGAAAATTCTATCTCTTTGTGTCGCTATTTAAAACTAAACTGAGCGCCTTTATGTACTTTTTTTTAAATTGCCAGAAATTTATGGAATAGGTATTTTAGAATTTTCCGGAATAATTTAAAATTTTCTAGAATAATCAACTATTTTTTGGAATATTTACGAACAGTGATTTTCTTTAATGTGTACATGTGTCAAAATGGTATTTCCTATCTGCTTTGCATTTCGAACACAAAGGGCCTGCACCCCCCCCCCCCAATTTTCTAGTTACGCCTCCCGCGCACCTGCAATCAGCTTTTGTAAATATGAAATTATTATAAATTCAGGAAACAATTTTGATTTCGGAGAGCAAAATATAATAAAGCTTAGAGAATTTAGAATTTATTGCAAATAAAAACATATGAAAGGAATATTCAGAATTTAAGTATACAAACCTAGAGAAAACTAAACTAGGATTATTCAAGACTATTAGCGGTACACTACCCTTTATACAATTTAACCCCGAATTTTCTAACCTTTCCTTTCCCATATGGGAACTTTTCAAACACCTAGCGCAGATTTCGAACGTAGATTTTCTGGTATGACTTCCACAAAACAAAATATCAAACTAAAGTCGAAAATGAACACTTGGATGAATTAGAATTAAATTATATTTAGCCAATGGTCAAGACGCAGCTACAAATGAAGTTTACAAAGATTGGATTTCTATGAAAGATAGAAGACAAAAAGTTTACAAAATGTTAAACTAAAATAAAACACAGTTACCTAATTGTTATTGTTTAAATGTTATATTTATATAGGGTATAATTGATACATAAAAATAAAATAAAAATGCACAAATTGATTTTTGTATAATTTTTTACAATTGATTTTTGTGCGTGCAATTCAGGGAAAAAAATTAGATGGAACTTTAGCCACAAATCATGTGCCTCAAATTTAACTGGGATTACTATATACGGATCGTTTAGAGTTTGCGTCCAATTATTTTAAAACACAATAAATTTTCTAAGGATTTGGGATCCTGTACTTGCTTAAATACATGGAAAACCTTTCAAATCTTAAGATTGTTCACAAATCTTTACTTCTAAAGTAGAATGAATTAAGGTTATAGTTTCTTATAAATAAAAAAGAAAACATGAACTATAAACTAAATAAAACATCAACACTCATTCTTTTCAAAACGAAGTATGTATTGTATTTTTCTTATTTCCATACACCAAGTTTCATTGTTATAGGACAGAGCCTAAAGTAATTTATGTGATAATATGTAATTTTCCTCTGTCAAAAATGTATCAGCTTTATAGATAAATCTTCGAACTGAGAAGACATAAAAATATGAGAATACTTCTAAATTAAATTGTACAATTTTTTCTCTTGTAAAATAAATTGATTCAATCTCTCGTGTAAGGTTTTTTCCCAGACGAGTTTAAAAGTTGATAAGGTTATCTACCCCGAATCACAATCTCTAAGGTCATTTTATGATTCTCCTAATGATCGGAAGTATAAATTTAACAAAGTGACAAAGTTTAGATCGTAATTAGGAGTGAACAACAATTACGTCGTATCTACTGTAAACAGATTAAGTAGGGACACCAAATTCTATTGTCACGAACTGCTGTGAATTTATTCTCAAAGCCAAAGACTGAGAATAGTATACAGGCAATTTAGACTTCATATATATTCTGTGTCCCAACATTAACGATAGTTTGTTCTCGTCGTAAAATAATTAGAGGGTTTTTATTACAAGACTCAAGCCATTGTAACAACTGTACACGAGGACAAATTGAGAGATATTGATATTTAGTTTATGCTTTGAAAGCCCTAAAAGTGAAGCCCTCAACGTTCAGATTTATTGGTGTTATCGAATCTGCGAATTACCTAACGCACATTAGCATTCAGAAATGGATAACAAACTGCGAAAATTATTTATTATAAAATTGTACAAACTCTTTATTCTTGCAAAATAAATTTGAGGGTAAAAAGTTACAGCTACATGAACATTTAAAAAACGATATAATAATGACAGTAATATAGAAGAGGAATATAAGTTTTCTACTCATTAAAAGTTTTTTAATTAATTATTTTTAAACTTTATTTCCTTCTTTAGTTTAATCGGGTAAATATAAAATTCCAAAAAAATCAATCAAGTACAGAAGTTTTTTTATTTTCAAAGCTTATTATATGCGTGAATAAAAATTGCCACAGTCTTGTTTAAATGGTTTTGAAATGAATTTTTTGTTTGTTAAATTTAAAAAAAAAACTCAATTATACATATTTTACAGTATTTTCAGAATATTAATTTGTATTCATGTGTATGTGTTATGTGTGTGTGTGTGGATATGTATGTGGATGTGTGTGTGGATGTGTGTGTGGATGTTGGATCCACGATTTCTCAAATACTATAAGACTTAAGACATTTTTAACTACGGATTCCTCAATCTAACAATAATGGGAAGAGTTGATTAAGTTTTGGTAACAATTTAACAACCGGAAGTAGTAGTTACAAGAAAAAAATCATCTAAATATTATTTATCGAAAATTTATGTAAATACTTATATTAAAGAACATTAAATTCTTTATTCGATAAATATAAATTCATTATTATATCTTCTATAGATTTAGAGATAAAGAAATGCATATAAAATAATTTGATGTAAAAATTCTCAGATCAAACTACTTCAAGGCAAAAAATTCAAATGTTTGTAATTGACACATAAATGTCACTGTCAAAAATATTTGTATGCCACTGTCAAAAATATTTGTACATTATTATGAAAATTATGAAAATAAAAAAAAAGTCAACAACGCAAAAGAATATACGTAAAAAAGAATATAAAAGGAATTTGCGAAAAAATGACGAATATAAAGAAAAAGAAAAGGAAAGTAGAAAAAGAAAATTTCAGGATATTGAATATAAAGAAAATGTATGTATTGTACATAATTTATATTAAAATACTCCATAGATTTTGCAAATATATGTGAGAATTATTTTGTAGTGAGACATGAATATATGTATTTGTATTTAAAAATATTTTTCGTTTTATGCGTACAACCAGGTAAAATATCTGGTGAGAGATTATGTGCTGCTCACATCAGATTTTTTTATACAGGGTGTAAATGAAATAAGTGCATTAAATTTAACCAGTAATGTAACTGGACGAGAGCAATAATATTTCTTAATAACTTTTTTTCTAAGTCTTTTAGATTTTGAGTTAAAATTCTTTAAAGATTTGCTGCATACTTCGGCGCGCGCCCATGGAGAACAAATGGCAGCTATCGTATTTAAGTGGGATACAAACAGCTCAAAAATTTTCGATTATCAGTTACACTTGCAGTCACAGTAATTAATAAACGAATCAACGAAAATAACATTTATTATTAATTAATTCGTAATAGTACAATTTTTAAAATAAAGAAATTTAAATTTTAAAGTTTTGTATTAAACCAGGCTTTAATCATCTGTGAATAGAAGATGACAAGGAGGAACGAGGGGAGGAAGAGCAAAAGCATAGTTATTAGGTTATGAGATGATTATTATCGTCGACAAATCATAATAGTTTAAATACGTTATTCAAAAAATGTAAGTACAAACTTTTGTCCATTTAAACGAGGTGAGTACCAATAATTAGTCGTCCATTTATTGTTCCCGCTCAAACATTTTTTAATGAAAATTTTTACAGCATTTTCGTGTGTTGAAGTGTGTATTGTGCATAATAAATATACCTTCCCAAGTAAATTCTGTCTCATTAATGAACATTATGAGCCATTCCCAAAATCGAAGTCTGTTATGTGCTGAAAACAGAACTTTTTGCACATGTTATGGATATAACTGTTGCTTTTTTTTAAAATTGTCATATGTGACACTCCGTATTGTGATGTGATAAAGATGTTCAAGATTAACAAATGTGCGAATATTAAGAACAGAATGATTTGGTGATGATTTGGAAACGCTCCGTGTAAATGCGTTGGCAACTCCATGACACTGGGCCAGTTGCATAAAACGTTGTTAGCTGATCATGTGTTTAACTACACATTGTAACCATGGATACGTATCAAAAATACATTGGAAAAGAAGCCTTGTCAAAGTTAACAACGTGATTAAAGTTAACAATGCTTTATGCAACTGGGCCACTGTCTTTATATCAACCGTGTTGTCAAGTAAAATGTAGTACAGATACGAGTAAAAAAATAAATACACCATAGGTAAGTAATTACAATGTCTGTGTACTCGCATTTTGACAGAATTTTACCTTATAAACAAGTTTATTACTAATGTCAAAATTTAATAGCAACAATTGACAGGACTGTCAATTGCTAAAACAAAATTTTCATAGCTAGTGCTACTGCATTCAATTATCATAAAAATATTTGGAACGACTCGTCAATTTATAGGGTGGTAAAAATGCTAAAAAAAATATGCGATTTCGAGAAAAGGTTATTAAGAAATATTGTTGCTCTCGCCGAGTTACATTACTGGTTAAATTTAATGCACTTATTTCATTTACACCTATATCGCCATGGGATAAATTATACCAAATCGTATTCATTTTAGTTATATAATTGCTCAATAGTGTAGTAATGAAATTCTAGTGTGGTAATAATTTTCATAAAGCACTCTATGGAATAACAAAGCTATTAAATAATTAAAATGAGTACGATATGGTACACGGTGATTCATAAAATTTTGTGCGATATTTATGATATGCTACATTATTAACGCAATTATATCGTAAATAACTATTCTCAACATTAATTACAGTCTGTATATTACTAAACATCTGTGAATAAAATTATACTTATTTTTAACTACTTGCTGAAAAGCATAAAGGCTGCCACGCACTTGAGCGACGCGAAGAGCGGCGAAGCGAAGCGCAGCGAAGCGCAGCGAAGAGAAGTTTTTTCATTCAATGTATTTTTATGTGAATAGTCGCCTCGTTGCTCTGCTCTTCGCTGCTCCAAAGTGCGCGTATACACATAAGAATACATTGAATGAAAAAACTTCTCTTCACCGCGCTTCGCTTCGGTCGCTGAAGTGCGCGTTGGCCTTAAGGGTCAGATTCTTGAAACGAATCAGATAGAACAATATTTGACACTAAATTAGACAAATCCTCCTAAAAAGATAGTGAACGCACATTTACACTAAAATGTTAACTTACTCAAAACGCAATTAATTACATTGTAACAATGAAGTGTAATTCGTCAGACAAGTTGTCCAGGACAAGGAACTCATAAATATTAACACAAAGCAGGCAAAAATTGGAAGCATCCATCACTCAGATAATAAATTCAACAATTTATCTTTCAGGAAATAATTCATTCAGGATGTTAAATGTACATAGCAATCAACGTTCGCCCGGTGCACTGTGCTGAAAATCTATTCAGACATCGTATTTCATATTCGCATGATAGCGTGCTATCATTGTAAAACAATTATGCATGTCCGTTCAATGCACTAGCGTAATTGAAAAACCAGACAACATAATAGAACCGAGTTATTTCTGACTTCTTGGTTTTCATCCTCAATATTTGGTGTCGTCTTATTTTATCGGTGGCAAATGATCCGTAAGTCGATTTTGTTTTATTCACTGGTGAGTCAGGTGCGGATATAAGGGGAGGGTAATGGGCTACTTGCGTGACATTCTTTCATTTAATATTTTTGAAGAGACGATGAAAACTTGCTACCCATATTTTTTCTTTTGTCAAAATTTTCATTAATTGGAAAGAAAACAATTAAATTTTAATATTTAAATTACCGCTATGTATGACGTAGAATTACGCCGAACCAATGAATGGCCGTAAAGCAATAAAATCGGTACGTCCAATAGCAACGACATGTGCGGGTAATTTAAACAAGACAGATCATCTGTTTGATGTTTGAATAATAGTTTGGAGGTTAATATTTTCGTTTGTCATTTTAATCTTGTACGAGTATAAGCTAAATTAAATTCCTTCAAAATCCTGCTTAACAAATCGAAATACGTAATAAAAGTAACAGAAACCACGCAAATTGTAAATAATAAAGAAGAGAGACAGTGACAGAAAAATGAATTAATGTCAAAATCAAATTAAAACTCGCACTCGCTCGCCATCTACAGGTTACGTTCTTAAATATGCATCCCTATCTCCAGTTCAAAATAATGACCTCAAAGAAAATCTTCTTTCTTAATTTATTTAAAAACATAATTTTTTTAAAATAAAATTTATATTTTTACGTGCGTTTTCAATTTTACTTTAGGTATTTAGTGATAGATATCAGATTTTCAGTACCACGCAAGTAGCCTATTGAGGTAATTAATATAAACACGACCCCCCCCCCCCCAACCCCTGAACGAACTGTTACCTTTTACATGTAATTTAATTTTTTATGTTCCTATTTTTGGATATTGTCTATTATTAAAATTCATTAAATATAAATTTTTATGAATAAAATATTAAAATCAATGAATCTATAAATTTTATTTATCAACACTGTTCATAGTCGTATTAAAACTAACCTGCAAAATTTTATTATAATCTCCTTTTGTAAAATGCAAAGAAGATACATATTTCTTAATTTATTTATCAGATTAAGATTTTACAATATATTTAAATTTCTTTCACATACATTCAGTTGAGAATTTTATTTTCTTTGTCAAAAATTATGGAATATGTCTTCAATTTTGTTGTACTTGTACACCTACCAAACCAAAAATTTTTTAGTGTATATTATGTCTATATTCATTAATTCGTTTATTTTTCACACATTTTCAAATGAAAATATAAAATCAAAGCGTGAAAACATCTTTTTATGTTAAACGAAACAATGATTTTTGACGTTTATATATTTGACATGTCTTAGTGGCGCCATTAATTTAGTTCCCTAAAATTCCACTCATGTCGTATGTATGCTATTCTGGGAACAACATTAAATTAAATTTTGGCGAAAATTGATAAACCGGAAGTGATACTTTATTTGAAGTTCTGAACATATTTACGAGGAAAAACATAATAAAATATAATCCAAAATTTGGTATTACAGACTTTTATATTTATTGGAACAACAAATTAGATTTTGTTTACAAACAATCAATCGGAAGTAATACTTTACTTAAAGCTCATTGCTATTTTAAACATGGAATTGACGGGAGGTCATGTGTTGGCCACATCAGATTTTTTATGTAGTATTTAAATTTTGTTTAATTTTTTTCTAATTTTAAATCCAGAGCCCTGTAAATGCAAATAACAATGCATAGTTTAGACTTTAATTTGCATATCATTCAGGTATCTTTTTTATTTATTATGTTGTTTAGTTTCACGAACAATGAATATCTTACTTTCTAAATCACACCTCGTGGTAGAAAATGGAGATTGTGTCCCCACAGTTAATTTGCGTTATTCATAAATTTTCTGTCGAAGAAAATAATCTCTCAATGTATTTATTATGAAGGAAGTTTTTTCTTCATTATAAAAACTGTTTAAATTTACATCAACTATGACTTTAAAAGAAAAGCATAGTTAAGAATTCAAAATCTACGACTGAAAATTATTACTTCATTCATGAATTGATTAGATTTAATAATTAATAATTATAAAGATATATTGTATCCACAAGTTTTTACAAGAATTTATCATTTTCACAAGTGGATACTAGGTATTACGTAGTACCTAAGTCCAGGTTTAAAAAGAGTTCTTTCAGAACGAGCAGGCAATTTCAAGTACGAGCCGCAGGCGAGTGAGAGTACTGTAAATCTGTGAATTGACACTTTCCGGACGTGATACGTTTAGTGAAGCACGACGAAGCGAGAGTATGGTATGACTAGCGAATGAAAGTTGACGTTTAAATTATTTTATAGATGTGGTTTCTTTTGAAACCCTAGAGAAGAATAGAATTGTACGAAATATTCTGGTATGAAATGTTTGCATGAACCCATTTAAATACTGGACTAGGAAAGTACAGAAATACATTATTATGTCTTACTTAAAATAGATGGCCGACTAGGGTACCTGAATATCAAAACAGGGATGCGTTTAAAATATTTAATTTTTTTATTTATGTTGATTATAAGAAACTATTTTGATCTTTAAACTAAATAGTTTGGCAATTCTATGAAGTAGGATTATTTTTAATATCCTCTAAAAGTAACTCTGACTCGAGGGTTGTTTATACCTGAGACGAACGATCCAGAATTTGCTGTATTAAATTTTTTAAATACATCCCTGAATCCTGTTGCTAAGGTCATTTTAAATGCCTTCTAGTATTTTAGTGATATTGAGTACAGTTCTAATCTATAACAGAATACATAAGAGTCAGTTTTCTTTCAAATCAAATATAGGGAAAAGTTTTCAAAAGAAACCACATCTATTAAATAATCTAAACGTCAACTTTCATTCGCTAGTCATACTATACGTTCGCATTTTGTTTCGTTTCGTTGCATTATGCGAGACAAGAACGAGAGCGAGATTGCAGTTTAAAATTCGAGGCGAGGTCGATATAACAACTACGAGAAGCGATAAATCTCGCGCAAGTCTCGCTATAAAAAGTATTTGTAACTTTATAGTTTTGATTCATAAATTCAATGAAAAATACACCGTATAAAGAGTGGAGTCATCGCTAATTCGTATATAGAACACGCGAATGTGTAAATTATATGAATTCACTACATTTTTTGAGTTTAGCTAGAACCGATTAGTATCGGTCCCAGAGCGAGGAAATGCAAAATAAAGACAAAATCGGTTTTGCATGCAATAGAACTAGTTGTCTCCAATATTTCAGCCCGTAATTCACCCCAGTTAAAACCCCGGTTAATAATATTCTTGCCGCCCCTGACAAGTAAAGGATCAAGTAATCGGGCAAGATGCTTGCTTGCACGCAAACTTGGTAGAATGGGAAAGCAAGTCGGCAAGCAAATATACGGCTGTGTCATGTAGGACATCGCTTTTATTAAACGTAGTTAAATATTTTGACAAATAGAAACAAATGTAACAGACATAATTTGATTGGATAACATTTTTAGCGACGTCGTTTAATATAAGCGATGTGCTACATGATACACCCGATAACCTGTTTCTATTCACTTGACTGTCTTATTAGCTTGCCCCTGGCAACTTGTATCGTATTGAAATACGGCATGTGGATGTTTACACAGAGCGAGTAACTTGTAGCAAGTTACTTGCTCAATTTGACTTGCTTCTCTATTGGCTTCATGTAAATCAGACTTTAAAGTGGATGTTGAAAAAAAATGATAGGTACTATGACAATAAATACATTATTACAGGTCAAATTAAAACGAATTGAAGTGCAATTTTATTGAGCCTCGGGTCAAAGAGGTGATACTCGTCATCTAATCTCATTACTCTGTAGCGGCTGGAGCCTTTACTTGAGTATAAATAGGGGTTAAATTGTATAACAATAAAATATAGGAACGAAATATAATTTAGACGTTAATTATTTTGATACAGAAAATCAACTAGTTATTTATTTATATATAGTTTTTAGGTTCACTCTAAACGTAACACAAACAATTGTCGTTAGGGCAGGGTATTGGCCACTTGAGGCGATTTCGGACGACAACAGACAACCGTTCACTAGCGGTATGTTGCGTTCAGGTACGTTCACACATTCGGGCGCTAGGAACAACATACCCGGTATGCTTGGATCAGTGCTCACAGCTGAACGGGTTTGCGAGTCGGGTCAGCTCTCTGTTCCCTATTTCTATCTCTTTTTATCATGTCTTTTTTTGAAATGTCAAAAGTCAAAACAGTCGGAGTCGTGGTCTTATGTCAAACAGGATGACATTATTTTCGTTGACTCTTTTTTGGACAAATATGGAAAAAACTATCTTTCTCCGTTAATGCATTTTAATTGTCAGACACTATTTTTGACAGTTTTAAATGTCGCCGAATATACATACCCACCAAGCACGGTGTCAACAAGTGAACCAACGATTTTTGGCGCCACCATTAACCATATCATACCGTAACTAACCGTAAGTAATCCGAAGAAGTGAACGGGTATGTCGCCCGAAATCGCCTCAAAAGGTGTCAATAGTGTCTGACAATTAAAATGCATTAACGGAGAAAGATAGTTTTTTCCATATTAGTACAAAAAAGAGTCAACGAAAATAATGTCACCTGTTTGACATAAGCCCGCGACTCCGACTGTTTTGACTTTTGACATTTCAAAAAAAGGCATGATAAAAAGAGATAGAAATAGTGAACAGAGAGCTGACCCGACTCGCAAACCCGTTCAGCTGTGAGCACTGATCCAAGCATACCGGGTATGTTGTTCCTAGCGCCCGAATGTGTGAACGTACCTGAACGCAACATACCGCAAGTGAACGGTTGTCGCCCGAAATCGCCTTTGATTTAACTCGTAATGGCGTATGTCATTGTGAATGTCAACTGTCATATGTCACCACATGTCCAACCTATAATATGACATACGTCATTGTCAATGTCACCTGCCATATGTCTCTATTATGACGCAATTCCCAAGTGAAATAAATAAATATATATATATATATATATATATATATATATATATATATATATATATATATATATCACATGGCTTATTACCCATTGCTGGGTGTGCCAATCTGCTTTGTACACAGATATCGGTAAGGATGAAACACAAATTAAAATTTAATTAATGGATATGAATGAAGTTCCGGAACTTTTGAGTTCCGATGAATTATATAAAGGACTAGAGATAAATGCTTGAAACAGCATAAGTTCATATTGCTTTCTATCACTTAAAAACAAAACAGAATTACATTAAGTTATTGCATTAGCAAATCAAATGTTTGCCACAAGCAGCAATTATTTCACACTATGTTTGTATACCTAGCACATGTCGTTGCTATTATGGGAGTGAAGTAGACCATGTTTTGATTTATTAATTTATTAATAACACAAAATGACTGGGTCGTAAAAATGCTAATATATCAGGCATTAATCACACTTGGACGTAAATAGTAGATCTAACTCATTGTCTGTTTTAAATACACATTCAGTAAAACTTCGATTATCAGAAGTAATTCGGGCTAATCTCTTTTTCGATAATCATCATTTCTGATAATTCGAAATAATACAACGTCGCGGATCATCATAAATGATTTAATTATGTACATATTTATTTAGCGTATGGCATACATTCATCCAAAATTTGAATATTACTATCAAATAAATAAATAAATATATACATAAAGTTCGTTTCCACAGCTTGATCCCCACGTCATCAATCGTAAGCATATGCTTCAAATCGTCAGCGGACGGAGAGAATTGATGACGTCATGTTGTCGGGTAAAATCATGTAACTGTCAAAGTATTCATAAAATGTGGTCCGGTACTCATTTTTAATTTTTTTGTTAAAAGATTTAATAAAATGAATTTTAACGTTTGTTACACTTTCCAAATGTTTATAGTTTTGCTTTTTTTTTAATATAATTAATTTTGTATGACGTCATATCTGCAATATTACTTCGCCTACTGACTAAAGTTGTTTATATCTGTCAATGTCATTAATTCTGCCAAAAATTGATGTCAAAAAGGGTTAACTAGTGACAGTTGTGACTTTCAGAAAACTATAGCTGTACATTGTCAAAGGAAAAATCTGTTGATATAAAGATTTTAAATAAATATGATTTATTTTAATAAAAATGATAAATGTTTTATACATTTTCATGTAAAATAGAACTGCATATAATAGTTATTTATTATATGAGTGTGGAATGTATTAAGTCAATTGATGTAGTATTTTAAATTACAAAGTAGTTATTGAATGTTTGATATGGTTTTGTTATATTGTTATTGAAAAAAATTTGCTGTAATTATCAATGTCTGTCATTGAGAATTATTTGAAAGAAAAATACATTAAAATGAGTGAAAATGAGGACCATCCTTTAAAACGTATTCACTTAGAAGCACAAGCAGCATCTTTGAATTTAATTCCAAATCAAAAAACCACTAACTCATTCCTTATTTTCGATTCATCAGCCATACATGACAGCTGTCATTATGCAAAGATAAGTAATCTATTTCAGCACAAATGTTAATATTAATTTAAATAAATAAGTTTCATAATGTTAAATTATTTCAATAATAAAAGAATTTTGTAAAATTGCTTTTTATTTATATTTTAAAAAAACACAAAAATCAGTAATAATTCCTCCGTGTGACTTTTAAAATATTCCCTCACAGAGTGACTAATGTTGTACATTAGTTCTTTCAAATAACCATAGTAACAAGTACACTATGAGTCGGTGTTGGATAAATATATAGATTTTATTATCACAAATTATGAATAAAATTATATTCTTTTCGCCTGATACAAAAATACAGTTTTACGTCATACGTTATAGTGCTAATCGTTTTTATTAAAATTATAAATGAAAAGTTTGATATTTTGAATTTTGGTACAAAATCAGTTAAAATTAGTCATATTTTCATAATATGACAAAATATATGCAACTTTTTTTTAGTTCCGGACCCCATTGAAAACTGACAACTGACAGTGTATAATATGTACGATTTATACCGTGTGAACATTATTATTCATCAAAATTCGAAGTAAGACATTTATTTCGCAATAATAAATCAATTGAATAAATTATGATGTTAAATTTCAAAACTGACAGTATATAATATAACCTGCCTAAATTTTGTTATTCATCAAAGTTCTCAGTATAAATGGGTATTTAGCAACAATAAACGAATTAAATAAAGACGATATACCTACGTACATTGGATGAAATATACCTCGTTTTACTGTCTAAAAGCAATATATTGCAATAATTGTCGGCAATCTCAGAAACACCGTCTTTGCAATAGCAAA